>CM017193.1:587600-627600 GCA_004837865.1 Musa balbisiana
CAAGCCGGGGAAGTTAGAGGGAGGGGGATCGCCGGAATCGGTGTCCACCGAGAGATACTTGGAGAAGCCGGCGATGTCGGAGTCCTGGCCGGTGAGCTCCTGGACAACGGATCGGAACTCGGCGACGCTCGCCTTCACCTTCATGGGGTTGGAGATGTACACCACTTTGATGGGCGTCTTCTTGGCTTTGGATTGCTTGGGGCTCTTCTTCCTGTTGACGCCCAGTCTCTCCATCTCCTTCCTGCGGAGTGAGCGAACTGCTGCTCCACAAATCAAGGCTTGACAGGAGGAAGCGGCAACTGGTGATGCTGCGAGGATTTACCCTACATAAGTGACTCGGGCTTATTGGATGAAAAGCAAGGAAGAAAGATAAAGGGGAGCATGTGATTAAGGAAATGGACTGTTTTGGGAGGGAAAGAGAGAGAGAGAGAGAGAGAGAGAGAGAGAGAGAGAGAGAGGGGGGGAGGGAGGCGAGGAGAAAGTTTACCTCCATCAATGCAGTGGTGACAGGGATTGCCTACGAGTGAACGACAAATGGAGCAATGAATGGGGGTCGATACGTCAGCCAGATGCCCAGTCCCGACGTCACGGCAGTAAAGGCCTCGCGACTCCACTCGCAAATTGAATTGTAACGCAATTCGTACTGTCAGGCTCTTTAAATGGTTTTGGAGGAAGGCTTTAAGTGTGTTCAGAAGTATGTCTTCGGCTTCACTGTAGTGTTCTCAGGAGGTATTGTTATTGGGCTCCATTGTTTTGGGTAGTTAACGGTTAAGTCCACCCTTAAATTGGAGGGAGATGCATGAGTCTAATAACTGATACCCTGAGGATCTTAGCTTACGATCTCACACACGACCAGCGCATTTCTTGTTTGGTTTCTTTTGTAGGTGTCTAAAGCACCTCACATCCGCTTTAGTTGACCTTAGTATGATTATGATGGTCACAATTTGCCAATTGGATGGAGTATTTGTACACTTTACTTTATATTTGAACTTATTAAGCTCCATTATGTCTTTTCATCGAGCATACCCAAGTATAATTCTATCTTGAAAATAAAGATGGTATCAAGTCTATCCATATAACAACAATAACAACAATAAAAATCTTAAGCCTCAACTTTTTAAGATTTAACATTATTTTAACTAAACTTATAAATGAAGAATTTTTATTATTAAAAAAATATATATTTATATATATACATGTGTGTGTGGTTTCGTTTTGCATTGGAAGTCGAAAAAAACTTATAAGACTTTGATGGCTCTATTATCATTAAATTGGATACAAGTATTTTGTGTTAGTGATTTAAATTTAATATAGTCAATAGATCAGCTATCAAATTGGGTTGAATCGACATTCTCTTCCTCCCCTTAGCAAGGAGTGTACACTCGAGATCACTTATTTGATGTTTTTGTTTAGAAATGATACTTTCTTACACTAAATTCAATTCAATTTTGAAATGTAATGTTTTTCACTTTTCTTTATTCTTCTTCATCTGTTCTCGTGTGCTTTTAACTCATCTCATATGTCATGAATGAACAAGCATGTTAATTCTAGATTAGCTCTACTTGAATCTTCATGTATGAAAGAAATTTTTTTTGAAGAAATAGAGATATGATTAAGCTAATTTAGATCTAAAGCACAATATAAAATATTCATATTTGGTGTTAAAAGAAAAGTTTGATTTTCCAGGTCATACAACTCATTTTGATGCCTTAATGTTTATCAAAATAGAGTTCCACAACACAACTTAAGCTTAAGTTACACTAATTGCAATTCTTTCAGTGAGCCAAAAAACCTTTATTTATTTTTGAGCTGCAAAATTTGAATAATGAGATGAAATTAACAACTTTCAGGATTACAAGAAAGTAAAAGGATAAATAAAATTTAGGATTCTGAAATCTATAACGGATGAGTAATAGATTCTTCGGTCTTCCACAAAACAAGGTGTACATGATGGAAGTGATTAAACCTTTCGTGATTAAAAGTTCTAGAAACTATATGATTAATTTACATGATAGAAACTTTTCTTTCCTTACAATCTGAAATATATTAACAACATTTTTGTGTAGAAGAACACTCTCTCGAACTCCATGTTCATCACTTGTTTGGATAATTAATTCTTTGTTAAATTATTAAATAAGACTTTATAATTAGACAAGAGATTGATTTAAGAGTATTAGTATAATAGAGGCATTTGTTTTAGTTAAATTAGTATAATAGAGTCTAATGTAATGCATTGAATGTTCAAGAGTGAAAGTGAAGTATAGTAACGCCTAGGGGACTAAAGGATTAGGGTTTGAGAGATTGTAAGTGATTGGTGATGAATAAAAGTCTTTAGTTATTAGTCTCACTCATCTTCTCTATTATCACTGATTTCTATTTTGTTAAGGTCCACCACCATTCTTCTGAGAAAATTTACAGCATTCTTGAGCATATACATACAAAGAAGATCAAGATTTAGTTAGCTTTTTTTTTAGAACTCGAGGGAGAAGGGGAAGAGAATAGTAGAAGGAATTAGGAGTACTTTCAATTTGCTGTACTTTGGAGTGCGTTCAATTTGCTGTACTTTGGAGTGCTCCAAAAACATCTATTTATATTGACTACAAGATAAAGTATACATTTTTTAAAATAATAAAAAAAATCTATAAATTTTTTAATCCTCATTTATTTATTTAAATCTAATTTTTTATCTTTTATTTTTTGTAATTTTAATTATTTGAATTAATCTTAACAGATTTTGACTATGATCGATCGATCGTGAGATTGATCGGTTGCACGTTAGTCTGTTGATCATACATAAACAAGCAATAATTCCAACATGCAATTTGCATCTCTGCGCTTTTAGGAGACATCATTTCCATGTATGAACTGTTTCTTTCCTTGAATCCCTCCATGTATCGTGCTCTTGGTCATCTGGATAAAAGGTTAAATTTCAATCAATGTAAAAGAATTGGCTTTTACAACTAAAGGCATGCATGATAAGGGAAGATGGTGATCCTAATGATTTGCTAGTACAGGAAAAGATGGTGTTCAAGTCACAATTGGGAAAATGATAAGAGAACATTCATGTCTTAGGATGATGTGATAAAGATTAAAGGATGAATAAGGATAGCCTCACGTTGCTTAGTGTTTAACAAGTCCTTGGTGTTTGGTCTCATGCATGCTAGCTGCAATAAGTTTTACTCGAACTCATTTGATTTAAATATCTCAGTACATTTTTCTCTCTCTAACTATCATTTAAATTCCCATTTAGTGATTTTGATTCTTTAACTTCAAATTCAAATGACGATTCCACCAAGATTATCTTTGGCACCACATCTATTTTTTATAGATGGAAACTATAAAATTCAAAGGATGACTCCACCAAGCTTATTTTTGGCACCACATCTATGTATGAGAAAAATTAGTCAATAGATTAAGTTGACTTGGCTTAAGTATATATACTATGAAGTCTAAGTTGACCCAATCCAAACCATTAGTTGACCAAGTATCCAAAAAGGAGAAAAAAATGATACGACTTCCGATCTTTCTGTATTGTTCTCTTTCTCTCCAATATAATCTAATAGACCAATCCTCAACATAACCTACCAATAGTCATGTCTAACCTCCACTTCTACAGTACTATAGAGAAGACTCGAATAATAAACTCCGATTTCTTCTATAATGGTATTTTAATCTATTTTAGAGACATAATTCACTGTTATTCCCACTTGGGAAGAGTGCACTTACCCAGAAATTTTGCTTCTCATGTCACCATCAACTTCTCCATCGACATAAGCCAACTTTCACAATTTCAAGGCTTCATTCAATGGTCTGCCACAAAAGTTGAGTTCCTCGCGATGGTTAGAATTGAGTATTGTTGATACCAAGGTAATCATAAACGTCCACTTTAGCCAAAGTAAAGCATGTATTCCTCATGATCAAAGAACTCCTTTGTGCTGAGCAGAATGGAATGTTGGCGAATTAATTAGATTTCTAGATTTTATGAAGGCGACATCATTAGATTTTGACAATCAAACAAAACTCAACATGAATGCGATGACCGACATCACTAAGACTAATCAATCAATATGGCGACGAAGTGGCATCGCCTAAGCGTGCCGTGTTAACATGATATTTAAAGATATCTAAATTTAGGACTTATATTTGTAGATTTAAGTTAGGGAGGAGTCTTTTATGAAGCCTTATTATGTAGTCATGTTTTTTAAGAGATTCAATTAATATCTCGGATACAACGTTATCCATGAACTATTTTCAGTATGTGCATGAGAGAGAGAGAGAGAGAGAGAGAGAGAGAGAGAGAGAGAGAGAGAGAGAGAGAGAGAGAGAGAGAGAGAGAGAGAGAGAGAGAGAGAGAGAGAGAGAGAGAGAGAGAGAGAGAGAGAGAGAGAGAGAGAGAGAGAGAGAGAGAGAGAGAGAGAGAGAGAGAGAGAGAGAGAGAGAGAGAGAGAGAGAGAGAGAGAGAGAGAGAGAGAGAGAGAGAGAGAGAGAGAGAGAGAGAGAGAGAGAGAGAGAGAGAGAGAGAGAGAGAGAGAGAGAGAGAGAGAGAGAGAGAGAGAGAGAGAGAGAGAGAGAGAGAGAGAGAGAGAGAGAGAGAGAGAGAGAGAGAGAGAGAGAGAGAGAGAGAGAGAGAGAGAGAGAGAGAGAGAGAGAGAGAGAGAGAGAGAGAGAGAGAGAGAGAGAGAGAGAGAGAGAGAGAGAGAGAGAGAGAGAGAGAGAGAGAGAGAGAGAGAGAGAGAGAGAGAGAGAGAGAGAGAGAGAGAGAGAGAGAGAGAGAGAGAGAGAGAGAGAGAGAGAGAGAGAGAGAGAGAGAGAGAGAGAGAGAGAGAGAGAGAGAGAGAGAGAGAGAGAGAGAGAGAGAGAGAGAGAGAGAGAGAGAGAGAGAGAGAGAGAGAGAGAGAGAGAGAGAGAGAGAGAGAGAGAGAGAGAGAGAGAGAGAGAGAGAGAGAGAGAGAGAGAGAGAGAGAGAGAGAGAGAGAGAGAGAGAGAGAGAGAGAGAGAGAGAGAGAGAGAGAGAGAGAGAGAGAGAGAGAGAGAGAGAGAGAGAGAGAGAGAGAGAGAGAGAGAGAGAGAGAGAGAGAGAGAGAGAGAGAGAGAGAGAGAGAGAGAGAGAGAGAGAGAGAGAGAGAGAGAGAGAGAGAGAGAGAGAGAGAGAGAGAGAGAGAGAGAGAGAGAGAGAGAGAGAGAGAGAGAGAGAGAGAGAGAGAGAGAGAGAGAGAGAGAGAGAGAGAGAGAGAGAGAGAGAGAGAGAGAGAGAGAGAGAGAGAGAGAGAGAGAGAGAGAGAGAGAGAGAGAGAGAGAGAGAGAGAGAGAGAGAGAGAGAGAGAGAGAGAGAGAGAGAGAGAGAGAGAGAGAGAGAGAGAGAGAGAGAGAGAGAGAGAGAGAGAGAGAGAGAGAGAGAGAGAGAGAGAGAGAGAGAGAGAGTTGGTCTCATGCATGCTAGCTGCAATAAGTTTTACTCGAACTCATTTGATTTAAATATCTCAGTACATTTTTCTCTCTCTAACTATCATTTAATTCCCATTTAGTGATTTTGATTCTTTAACTTCAAATTCAAATGACGATTCCACCAAGATTATCTTTGGCACCACATCTATTTTTTTATAGATGGAAACTATAAAATTCAAAGGATGACTCCACCAAGCTTATTTTTGGCACCACATCTATGTATGAGAAAAATTAGTCAATAGATTAAGTTGACTTGGGCTTAAGTATATATACTATGAAGTCTAAGTTGACCCAATCCAAACCATTAGTTGACCAAGTATCCAAAAAGGAGAAAAAAATGATACGACTTCCGATCTTTCTGTATTGTTCTCTTTCTCTCCAATATAATCTAATAGACCAAATCCTCAACATAACCTACCAATAGTCAATGTCTAACCTCCACTTCTACAGTACTATAGAGAAGACTCGAATAATAAACTCCGATTTCTTCTATAATGGTATTTTAATCTATTTTAGAGACATAATTCACTGTTATTCCCACTTGGGAAGAGTGCAATTACCCAGAAATTTTGCTTCTCATGTCACCATCAACTTCTCCATCGACATAAGCCAACTTTCACAATTTCAAGGCTTCATTCAAATGGTCTGCCACAAAAGTTGAGTTCCTCGCGATGGTTAGGAATTGAGTATTGTTGATACCAAGGTAATCATAAACGTCCACTTTAGCCAAAGTAAAGCATGTATTCCTCATGATCAAAGAACTCCTTTGTGCTGAGCAGAATGGAATGTTGGCGAATTAATTAGATTTCTAGATTTTATGAAGGCGACATCATTAGATTTGACAATCAAACAAAACTCAACATGAATGCGATGACCGACATCACTAAGACTAATCAATCAATATGGCGACGAAGTGGCATCGCCTAAGCGTGCCGTGTTAACATGATATTTAAAGATATCTAAATTTAGGACTTATATTTGTAGATTTAAGTTAGGGAGGAGTCTTTTATGAAGCCTTATTATGTAGTCATGTTTTTTAAGAGATTCAATTAATATCTCGGATACAACGTTATCCAATGAACTATTTTCAGTATGTGCATGAGAGAGAGAGAGAGAGAGAGAGAGAGAGAGAGAGAGAGAGAGAGAGAGGGTATGGGTAATTCCTTGTTTACTTCACCTTTATATGCGCACTTTAATCAGCTCCCACTCAATGCTTTGGCGCCCCACTCATCCACTTCCTCCTTAGTCGTGTGACAAAAGAATGATATGTTAAAGCTTCTTTTGGCTCGCAACCTTCTACCATTGGATGTGCTTTTTCTCTTTTTCCAAGTGGGTAAAAAGAAATGGCCTTTTTGCTTTGTCCAAGCATACCTACCTGTACTCCTCCTCTTCCATCACATTATATTCATGATCTAAATAAACAATTATCATTAATACAAAGAACCGATCTGCCGACATTGTTTTTATAGATAAAAATTAAAAAAAATCTTTTAAATTAAAGAAATCATATGATATATGTCTCATACAATATTTAATAATTATTAAACAAACTATTTATTAAAAGTCTATCGTTCGGTGACGAGCAGACGACTTATCTGAATTATCATATTCATTAATACTTAAGGGGTATGAGGTTTGAACGTGTGTTCTTTGATGATACCATAGGTGTTGTTTAGTCTAATAGACTATGCCGATGAAAAGTATTTATTCTGAATCTATGAGTTCATAATCCGATCATCTCTTTACCAGAAAACATAATGTGCTATTTTCATGAGTAAAGATACGTCAAAGTTAAAAAAGAGTAATAAGAAGGTAAGAAAGATAAATCAAAAATTCTATTAGCATTATAGGTAGTGAGTGTATTGGGTGCGGGTGCTTACATGAGTCTGGCCATTCCAGCAAATAAGCTTATTGTGCGTCGGATGACTATGGGAGTTTATTGAATTTGACTATTTAATACATACAAGAATGCAATTAATACATAGCTTATCCTCTCTCTCTCTCTCTTAATAACAAAGGATAGAAAGGATACCCCTTTAAGTCATGGTAAACTCAAATTTAAGGGAATAACCTATGTTGACAAAGGACATGGGCTCTTATAATGCAGTTTTGCTTACTAACATAGACCTGAGCCTGATACTGATCTAATTGTTCTTGAGGTCTTGCTTGTTGCAGTGCTACAAGTGGAGTTCGAGCAAACAAGTTTATTATTCTTGTTTCGCCTAAGGTAAGAGAGAAACTATGATTCTATTTGAATTGTCTCTCGGAAAATTTTGGTTTCTTCTCTATTGATAGGTCTTCTAAAAATTATTAACCTATAAAGATCATGAGATTAAATAATTATAGGATTTACATTATATAACAACAACAAAATCGTAAAATCTATTTATCTCGGATTGATTACATCAGTAATAATAATTATATATTTTTTACTGTCATTGAGATCTTGAAGTTAAGAATATATATATATATATATATATATATATATATATATATATATATATTTGTATTTTTAATTTCTAAGATTTTTTAGATCCTCTCTATCACTTCAATAATTATTTTATTCATTAGGAATAATTAACTATTACCATATATCCTTAACATAATAATTATGCTAACTACTACAGCGATAATTAACTACTACTATGCATCCTTAACATGCTAATTACTTGGTAATAATTATTTCATCTCTCTCATCATGCTTTTTGATCTGACACTTTGATCCGATTGACCTTATCCTAATCCTTCTTCGGAAGATCCAATTCCTTCGTCACATGAAGGTTTGAGCATCCTCTTTGTCTTATCCTTCGTCACATGAGTGCATTTACATCTGTGCAGTTTGCACAGAGAGAGAGAGAGAGAGACAGTGGCCCTAAATGAGACAGTGGGTGTTCAGCTATGCACTGCCTCCTCAGACGTTATCTACTTCTCTTGGAGAGTCAAAGGCAGTCTCTGCCTTCCGAGCAGTGCTTCACATGCTGATAGAGATGGATCGGATGCATTACATGTCCGCCCAGTTGTCATCCTCGGAATAGAATCTTCCATTATTTACAAATCCTCACAACACTTTGCAGCATGCAACAGTTTCTTCCTTTTGTTTTCTCTCCTTTAATGCTTAACATCAAACACGATCGCTCAATTTCGATCACCAACTCAATATGATATTATTAATTTAATTTAATTTATTTTTCTAAAAATATTATATCATGTTGAGAGGACTTTGATGCGACAGTCATGATCGAGTAGAAAAAATTTCTTTAGCATATTCCTACAAGAGATTATGTACGAGTACATCTGAATAAATTTAAGTCAATATTTACTTTATTTATTTATTTATTATAGAAGCAAAAAGCACATAAGAAGTTCAATATTAATTTAGTGAGTTTGGAATGTAAATATATCTAAGAAACTACTTTGTAATATTGATTTTATGATTGTTCCTACAAAAGATTGTGTCTAGAGTTTAACATGGATCAATGTATAACTTACATTAAAACGATAAAAACTACATTTTATATTCATGAATGCAAGACAGATTACTTGTTTGTTTTTTTGTTCTTTGAAGGTGAAAAGGGAATGGAATTAGCAATGTTGATTTCTATTATTGTTACCACAGCGTTCGTTGCATCTTTTAGTTCCAGTAAAGGACGCTAAGACCCTGGCTTGTGGCATGACTGACTTCAATATGGTGGTTTGCTTCTTTTGCTTAGTTTGACCGAGGTGACTGTCTCATGGAAATCCAAAGAGAGAAAGCGATCCCACAAGCACAAGCACACACATAGAGGTCTTGCCATGGCATTGACCCAACTTTCACCACATGAAAGCCTGGAACCGGGAAGTGGTCGCTGAGAAGGTGCAAGTGGCGTCTGCAAGCTACTATTCGGTACATGGTTTACACTGGTCGTCGTCATCCCGGATCCCAAGCTTGGTGACTTGCGAAAAAGATAGGAATGTCTGTTTTGATTCTTGAAGCTTTGCTGGGTTTGGAAGAAGCGGCATTTGAGTCCCACGTTGGGGCAAATGACAGAAAGGGCAACAGGAAAAGATGTTGCACAAATGTGAAGCCCCTCAGAGGATAATTATATCATTCCCTCCGCTTAGCACTTTACGTGTACCATCTGAAGTCACGGGCATGCTTTGAAACTGCAAAAGATTCAACCTACAGCAGCAAGGAGGCCACAGAAGAGTGAGGGCTGGTCTCATCCAGAGCTAGGGTTCAAGTTCCAGTAGTAGGAAGGGTGAAAGCATTGCCAAGGTATGAGTTCTCAACTTAGCTCGCATAGATTGTTAGTATCATCTGGTTGTTCTAGTCTCAATGGAATCAAGCACTGCTGCTAGCTGGATACTATTGTCAACTTATGGTGAGATATGAGGGTGGAAACTTATAGAAACATGTCATAGTTTTCCATAAGAGACTGCCAACGTTATGTCCAATAATAGAAAGGTTTCAATTACCTGATGAATTCCTTCCACTTTGTATTGAATGCACACATCACACGGATTTGAATGAAAGAATATATGTTCCTGTGCAGAAACACAAACACACAAATACCAATGTGTGTATATAATTATGTCTCTGTGTCTGGGTTATAGAGAGAGAGAGAGAGAGAGAGAGAGAGAGAGAGAGAGAGAGAGAGAGAGAGAGAGAGAGAGAGAGCGAGAGAAGGTGGCATTTTTAATGCAGAGAAGTGAGGAGATGATGGGTTCCATGGAGTCTCCCAAGCAAGTTCCACCACCATTCCTGACCAAGACTTACCAGCTAGTTGATGATGCCTGCACCGACCATATTGTGTCCTGGGGAGAAGATCACACCACCTTCGTTGTGTGGAGGCCTCCAGAGTTTGCGAGGGATCTGTTGCCCAACTACTTCAAGCATAACAACTTCTCAAGCTTCGTGAGGCAGCTCAACACCTACGTATCAGTCTCAATATCCTCCTTCCTTCCCATCTCATCTTACTCCTCCTTCTCCTAAGTAGCATTTTGTGGTCTCTACTTCTTCTTCTAATGGTGAACTGCCTTGAGACAAGTATTTAACCTTCTTAGTTTATCTTGTTCCCACCTTAAAGCTAGAACACGCAGCTCTTCAGATCAAATCCTATAATCTGAGTGGTGTCATTTAATTTCCTGCAGGGTTTCAGAAAGATCGCGGCAGATAGGTGGGAGTTTGCGAACGAGTACTTCAGGAGAGGAGAGAAACACCTACTCACCGAGATACACAGAAGGAAGACCCCTCAGGTCCCTCATTCGCTCCATTACCAGCCCCCCCACCACTGCCATCAATCGCCGCAGCCTCTCCATCCCGCTTACGAAGTCAGCTCCTGGATTGAGACTCCCTTCGCGGTCTCCGGCGGCGACACCAACTTCCTCTCGGCTCTTTCGGAGGACAACCAGAGACTGAGGAAGAACAACTCTCTTCTATTAACAGAGTTGACACGCATGAAGAAACTCTACAATGACATCGTCTGCTTCATCCAACAGCACGTCACCGCGGTCGACCACCCTGTACAAAGGCTTGTTGCTTACCCAAGGCAGACTGGGCTACTGGATCTTCCAGAACTCCATTGTTCTAAGAATCAAAGCTCGGTTACACTGATTCAGGCAACAGACAACACTCTCAAGCTTTTTGGGGTTCCAATTCATGGCAACAAGACACTGGACGAAACAACCACGGCAAAGAACTCTTGAAAGAGGAAGATATTGTATACTGCTAATGCTGTTATTTCTTGGGTAGGACATTCGCCTCTTTTTGTAATGGCTTGCATGGATTTTAGCTATAGATGTGATAGTCTTGTTCTTATCAGTTAGAACTGTGCTTTCTTATGAGTAATACTAGCAGCATTGCCCAAGCGTGTTTCTTGTACATTCTTGCCTTTGACCTACTAGTATCCTTTTGTCCTGAGAAGCCTTTTCTTTTGGTTTTTGGGTCCTGAGAAGGTTATATAAGCCAACATGTGTATAATACTGCAGAGAACAAATCCACCTCTCTCGACATTGGATTCTCCCGGTCTTCCTTAAATTATTTGAAGTGTCTGCAGGTAACTGTCAAAGTTAGTAGATGGTGTGTTGTGGATTTGAGTGCTTTCTCACACCAAAGAACTGCAAAAGGTAACATGGTGGTGATGGGCTTGTGGATTGATTTCTCGGGCAATCATTTCACCCATAGCTCCTTTACATGAACTGCAAAAGACATTGCACATGTAAGTAGTTCTATGATGTTAACATGATTCGTTTTCAACAGTTAGAATGATGACAGTAATTTTCTGAAACGTACTGCACGTTTTTTTTTCTAATTGAAATATGTTTTATTTGAAGATGAGTGCACAGTGTTGAAATAATAATTTGCATCTTTGCAATTAGTATGACTTCAATTCAAAAGTCGGATCCAAAGATTGCAATCTAAAGTTTAAGATATTGAGGGTTTTTGGATTGAGGATATTGATTCAAAAGTCAGATCCACAATTGCAAATTGAAGTATGACTTACAAAGTAATATCTATCAATTCAAAACTTTTTGCAATTACCTTGTGGAGGTATGATTTTTGAATCGGTTGAACAGGGCAAAGAAATAGAGAGAGAGAGAGAGAGAGAGAGAGAGAGAGAGAGAGAGAGAGAGAGAGAGAGAGAGAGAGAGAAGTGAGATTAGAGAAGAAAAAAAAAAAAAGACTAGAAGAGAGAGAAAGATCCAATTAAGATGATGATTCTTAAAAGTAATCTTTTAGAGAACTTGTATACCCTTTAGAAATTCAAAATATGATTTCTATAATATTCAAAATATGATTTCTATAATACCTATCTAGTAAAAAGTATACTTAACAATAAGAATACACTTAATATAAAAGCAGGGTTCAAGGTTAATACCTAAAAAATCCAGGAAAAAAAATTAATTTTTCACACAACTCTTAAAGTTTCTTGGTGAAATAATTGATAATTTTTTACCATTTTTTAGGTAAAATAAACTTTCTAAAATCCTTTATAAAGCGAGATGATTCTCCATTATTCTCACTCTATGGAAAAGAATTCAACCTCCAAGAATGATTTACAAGCAACTGATCCATAAGTCTCGTATAAAATCACAAAGTTTCTCCAAAGTAATCTAAGTAATATCAGAAATTGAACGATCATATCACTTGAGAAAAAAGTGTACTAGTAGTTCATAGAACAAGATTATCATCAAGAATAATCTTTATATCATCTCTAATTTTTTTTTGTTAATTTTTAACTGTTATAGTGTTTTCATTGGTCTCATTTATAATTTTTATTGATATATTTATTACACTATAAACGTTAACATCAATCATATCATGTCTTTTTAATTGTCATTGTTCATATATCATTATAATATTATATTTTTAAACTTATAATTTAGATCAAGCTTTACAATATTTTTATTGTAATCATGAAAACGTTATAACTGGTCAAAAAAAATTTGATAAACAGTTTGGATATTTTTAAAAATTAGAAATTCTATTTCAAAAAATAAAATGAGGGGTAAAATTGAAAAAAAAACTAAAATATGACTTTTTTTTAGAAAAATCGTCCTTAAAATTATTTTGATATTATTTAAAAAAGAAGGTGTTATGCAAGAAGTTCTAAAAATAATAATAAAAATAAAGGTACTTTGCGAAGAATAAAAACCAGAAAAAAAGAATTTTTCTGAAGAATTTGCCGGCCAACAATAATTGGATCTTCTGGAACCTGCCATGCTTTCCCAGTATCCGAAGGATCCGAAGGTGCGGTGGATGCTTCTCCCCTCCGCAACGCCACAATTCTCCGATGCATTAAACCATGGACGTGTGATCGACAAAGCAACCAAATCAAAGGCCGTCCCGGCGTACACGTGGCACTTCTTCCGTGGTTCACGACAGGAACCCTGACATTTGACCGGTCAAACATAGCGCCCCAACCTCTGACTTGGACAACCTGACCGTCGCATCCAACGTCTGATGGATGACGACACCGACTAGCCTCGCGGATCAACGGCTCAGATCCGACGAAGCTAAATAATATTCCCACGATTTGTTGTAATGAAGGCGCGGAGTCGCCGACGCGTCCGTCCCTCTTCCTCCCCACCTAACCCAACCACCCTTCTGCCTCGTGCACTCGTTTGCATTATGAGGTAGCGATTTTATTGGAGAAGCGAGCGAGAGTTACCGCTCAGCTAACTCCTCCTCCCAACCTACCCGTTTCCGTCTCCCGATCGATCGCTTCAAATCAAAGCATAGAAGAATTCCCCCAATTTATCGATTGGGAAAGGAAATAACTCCGATTCCTCTTTCTTCCGCCCCTTCCTTTCCTGCCCTCTTCATTTCACGTAAGCCGGAATTGTCTTCTTTTATTTGAATTCAACGTGATATTTCCTTTCTTTTGACTTCTTGGATTCTGTTGTCAACATGTCTAATTGCATCTTTCTTTGGCGAATCAATTGTTGGAGTTGCATATCGTAACCAAGCGCGAATTGTTTGAAATTCTGTATTTATAGGCAGAAATTGTGGATTTTATCTTGTTGGGTTTTGATCATATAAGATTGAATTGAGTCGGCTTCTCCTGATGCTTTCCGGTCCTTTTTCACTGACTGTTAGAATGGCATTTCAGTTGATGCTGCATGAGATCATTGTGCTGTTAGGATACAGAAAGATTATCATCTGATCGGGTTCCACGAAGGAAGCAATAAGAGTGTTACACTGGTCGGTCTGTATTTAGATATACAAGATTAGTGAAGTTCTCACAACCTGGTAGATGATTTAATTTTTAATACGGTTATAAGAGGAGCTTTTGCTTCACTTATAACACTCTAGATTTTTGTCATGTGGCATTGCTAGATAACAGATTGGCCTATTAGGTGTGATTAATGACAACTAGGAAAATTAACCGCATTCTGTTACATCAGAGAATCATTCTAGTATATCAATCAGGTTAGTACATACTGCTATTTGAGACTATTCAAATCAGGTTATTCATAAGTTGCTGCATAGCAATGGTTTGCAACAAATCAACCCCTTTGTCTCATTTGGTATCTTAGGATCCTGTACTTTTCTACTGTTATGGTGCATTGAGTAATAGGTTAGTGTATGCATGAGGTTTAGTTTTCTATTGTCTTGGACTTCAAAATTTTGATATGAGCCTGCCTGTAACATGATTGGAGATAATATTTGCAACAACTTGACATTGTGAATTATCTAGAAAATGTGCATGATAATTTCGCCATTGACTGTTTGATTGTCTGAGAAATTTCTCGATGAACCAAAGCAATTTTGATTTTGGGTTGCCAACTATATGCTGTTAACTATGTGAGTTATTTTCTGTCATTTATCTCTACTAAGATTATCATCTGCTAATTCTGAGTTTGTCATATTTTTTCTTGCTATCTTTGAACGCATATTTCTGTGATCTTTCTCTTCCTTGTAGCACTTGAAATATGATTTGGCTTATCTTTTCTGTTGCTGGACTTGTTTAAGTCTTCTTTGCACATTAACTAACATCTTTCAACTGCATTATCTTATCCCATGCTGGTGCTATCTTCAGCTTAGAATTAAAATTGTGATACAAGAAGAGTTGTGTTGCCTCAAAAAAAAAAAAAAGAAAGAAAGAGAGACCATTACATTATGGTCTCAGTTGCATATGGAAGCATTAATTTCTTCATTTCCATTTTTATCTCATGGATGACTTTACTTGTTTGGCTTTCTGTCTCTGACAACTGTATCATGATAATATCAATGCAACTTTTAAATGTTTGCTGTTACATGATAATGATGTGCCTGTTGCCTTTGAATTCAATTTTATGTTGTTGGGAACTTGTATGATTGCTGTAGATTTTCAATAGTTTCTGACAGACTATTGTTAATTCTAATTCAATTTGTTTGGAATATTGATCGAGTACATCAAGTATTCTATATTGTTTATTTTCTCAAGTGCATAGAAGTGTCATGCACGCTTTTGATATATTCTGACTTAGAACATTTTTCTGTGGGTGGTGGACAACTTCTTTTGTTATGTGTTCTGATTTTCATTTTGACATCCAGTTCAAAATGTCAAGCTTAGAGGAGCCTTTGGGTCTCGACAACATGCCAAGATTGAGTGTTATAGGTAGGCTTCAACGCTGCACTTCCACTGCTTGCAGGCCCAGGGTCGATGAAATGGAAATGAGTAATTGCCTAATTGAAGGCAGAGAGTGTAGCTCTTCTAACAGTTGCATGTAAGTTCTACTGTTAAGCCCATGTCTATTGTTGATCTGTAGCAACATGAATGCTATTTATCCTCGTGATATTTAGTATATACTGTTTGACTTTTGAATGATGTAAATTATAAATCTACTTCTTCCTTGCTAATTCTTTTCCCCTTAGCTCAGAGATTTTTAGACAAAAAAAAAAAAAACTCACAGGGTTTTGGTGCATGTGATATGGACTCTGTAGTACAACACCCAAAATGGCTTAAGAGTGATGTGTGTTGAACTAGCTTGATAATACACTATTGTTAGGTTTAGATCCATCAGGATGTTCTTGCCATCTCAATAGCTTGTATTGTGATATTAAGTTTTGTCCAGTTTAGTTGAATTATAGGTTGCATTCTCCATCTGTAGCACTTACGGCATCAGATGGGTATTATTTATATAATACAGAAGCACAAGAAAACTATGAGAAAAAGTCACAGTTTATGTGATGATGAAAATTTCTCTTCTAACAATTAATATTTCCCCATTAAAACTAATTTAGACCCTTCACAGATTCATGTAGTTCATGACAGTTATATGTAATAACTAAATTATGCCTTCCAATAAGTATTATTTTTCTTTTTATAATATGCCTAAAGTTTGTTTCTACAGGTATCAATCAGTGAATATTAATGTATTTCACCTTATAAGGCATGTGTTTTATTAACGGTTGGAAAATGATTTTATCTGTTTCCGTTCTAGTATTTGCTTTGGTTATTGGTATTCACCAGTCACATGAAACTATATAATAAAATTTTAAAACTACTTTTGAATTGGACCTTGTAACATTCACTTTATTTTGAACAATAATGTAAGTTTTTGGTGAAAAAGCAATCTATTTTTGATAGAGCAACAAATATGGGTATGTGCATAAAAATATATGCACCAATTATATAAGCAGAAAGTCCAAACAGTAGTTTGCAAGGTATAATCTCTCGAATACCTCACATCTATTTTCATAACAAAAGAGGATCATCAGGAGTTCCTTATAATTCCCTTTGTCATTTTTTACATAAGATCATAAGAAAATTATCCTAGCTATACTATGACTTATTGTATTTTTTTCAGAGGATCATCAGGAGTTCCTTATAATTCCCTGAGTAACATGTTTTATCCCATTGATATCTTATTGTATTTTTCAATTTTAATCTCAAATGCACCACTTAACCTGTTAAATGTAAAATAAATATTTTCTGCTTGAATTATCTATGATAGTTAGTCAGTAATCCTTGATACTTATGATGTGGTGACACATTCAGATAGTTTTTTTTTTTTTTTGGTTTTCATATCTGTCGTACAAAGTGCAATTGTTCAATTGCCTAGCTAGTTCATTGATTGCTTATTTACTATACTTTTTTACTATAAATTTCCAATACCAATCATATTTTAGTATCCACTCCCAGATGTTCATGTTCTTTTCTCTTTCTAGTGTGCCATTGTAATCAAACTTTATGGACCATTAAATAGATAAGATATAATGTTGGAATATTTACTTTTAGCTATTCATTTGTAGAACTATTGTCAACTTATTATGCAATTGATTTTTCACCTCCATTGTTTACTATATATTTTTCTGGTTGTCTGACTTCATCTTAATATTTATTTTCTGTTGGTTACTTCTGAAATCAGCCATATCTTTTTTCTTCTTTCAGTGAAGAATATGGTTGGAGAAGAAAACCAAGGGATATGTTTTCCAGAGATTCCTTAATTTGGAAAACATCACGTAATGATAGGAATCAGATGATATTCAACAAGGTCTGTTTCATGGCATATATGAGATTTTCAACATACATCCTCTTGCTTTAGGAATTGCATTAGATCCTGTATATAAGTTTTCCAAGTGCCATGATAGAATTTTGCAAGTGCTCTCAGATTAATTACTTGAACAACAAATTTTGATAATTGGAGTACATAGTATTCTTTAATCATTCTGGGTTAGGTTTAATTTATAAATAAAAGAATGGTTCAGATCTGGACTCGATCTATAGTTCTTGAAAAAAGTTCCTTAACAATAATTTTTCTGCTTTCTATCAAAAACCAAATCATAAGCCAAAATTATGACCATATGCTGTCAATTTTCAGCCTGGAAATCAAGTTGAAAGTTGCATACTAATTATTTTACTAATGTTAACAGATGTGTATTTGGAACTTGTAAGAAGACAACATAATCACTTTCTTTAATTTGTCATAACACATCTTATGCAAAATATCCCTTAAAATTGTAGAAAATAAATCTCAGCTTATAGTTACACTATAAAGCATTTTCCTTGATTCACTTTGTGTTTCCTTAAACTAGCCTACTAAAAATAGGATTCAATACAGTGGATTAATATAATATTTTTCTAAATTGGGTGGTACTTGCATGAAGATTTAGTTCTCAACAGAATTGGTTTAAGTTAGAAAGTACCTCGGGGCTGCTATCGGATCCAAAGTTCCTTTTTTAACCATCTTCAAAGTTAATTAAACTTTGTAATCAACTAATTTTATGGAGGTAAGCCAAGTTCAAACCATGGGCCAGAGTGACCTTTTCCACTTTTATTTACGAGTGATTGCTCAAGCTAATTAGTAAGGAATCAACAAATAAGTGGAGGTGGCATACCTTTTATACACAACAATGTGTTTCTCAGTAGCTTACTTTTGTTTCGTGAGTCTATTTATTAATTAGTATGATTATCTTATTTTTAGATTTTGTGGCTCTTAGCTATTCCCAATAGGTATCCTCAAATTTTGACCTGTTAAAAATGCTGTTATGCTTGTTTGTGTCATAGAGGTGAACCAAGTAATTGAGAATTATTTAATCTGTCACTTGCAGTTCTTCAGAGGTATGCCAAGATATGTGAAAATAGTAGAAGTTGGGCCTAGAGATGGTTTGCAAAATGAGAAGGTCAGTGTACCTACAGCTGTAAAGGTTGAATTGATACAAAAGCTGGCTTCTTGTGGCTTATCTGTTATTGAGGCCACAAGTTTTGTTTCTCCGAAATGGGTTCCACAGGTAATACCACTTTCTTGTCTCATCATTGAAGCGTTAACGATTCTGTTGAAATCTAACTTCTTTAATTTGGCTTTATCTCCCTATTATCTATGAACTCAAAAACAGCAATGGAAATTCAAAAATGGAACCTATTGTACTTGCAAATATATCTCACTAGCACCATATTGAATGATTCTCTTTTACAATTAAAATAAATAATATCCCAAAAACAACTGATCATACAGTAAAATATTAAACCGCATAGAGATCAGGACTCTGTGTTCTTGCTGAATACATTTCCTGTAATATGTAATATGTGTACTGAGAAATGAGAATCACCCTTGTAAGTAATTTTTTTGGTGGATCATTAGTGTCTCAGTCCTGTTAAAACTTTCCAGACATACTAAATTCCTTGTCGTAAAAAGGTTATATTGTTAATGAAATTGCCATATATGCTCACCTAAATGTTGAGTAGCAACTACTTTTTTCTTTTTTCCTCCCTAGTGTGGAGCCCTACAAAGACTAAATTCCAAGTGTTCTGCTAGTTAGTAGGAGAAACTATGTGCACAGTGCATACTGTGTGAGAATGCTAAATTTCCACAATTGTTGTCACAAGAACCAGAATATTCTGTTGTAATATTGACAATTGAAGTTGTAATAGATTTATTTGGTATTTTAACTACAGCTAGCAGATGCAAAGGATGTCATGCAAGGAATTAAAGATGTAGATGGTGCCAGATTTCCTGTCTTAACTCCAAATCTGAAAGTAAGTCTGAGCCTAAGCATGTACATTAGAATTATTTTTATCCGAATAATAGTTCTTTTGTTACATATGCAACATTCAGGGATTTGAAGCAGCTATTGCAGCTGGTGCAAAGGAAGTTGCAATTTTTGCATCAGCTTCGGAGTCTTTTTCTAAGTCCAACATCAATTGCAGCATCGAAGAAAGCCTTACCCGTTATCATAAAGTTGTTACTGCTGCAAAAAAACTTGCAGTACCTGTTCGTGGGTATGATCTTCCTCCTAATTTTCAATAGTATAATTTCATGTGCTTAGTCATATCAGCTATTAGCTTTTTTTAAAAAAATTCTTTGATATCTATCTGCATATTCTCCAAACATTCTATAATCTATAGTATCCATTTGTTTTTAAGTTTGTCTTATTTCAGCCAAAATCGTCAAAGGCAGATAATCTGTTTTTCATTGAGAGAGAGAAAAATAGATATTATAAACCATCTACAAACAGCTAAAAGAAATAGAAGGATAATCCAAATTCCAAAATATAAACAAAACAAAAACAACATGGAGAGAGTAGGAATAGGTTACTTCATGGAAAGATTGATGTGGGCAACAAATAGTGTTGTCAAAGTAATAAGGCAGTAAAAAAAAATCTAGGAGCCTATAGGAACAGAGTAAGTAATGGACAGGATTGAGGAGGCAGGTGGGCTAGGGATTAAGATCCCCTAGAATTTCTTTCCTTCAAGACAGCCCAATATGTTGCATAAATTGAAGCACCATCCAACTCTGTGGCTCCTCTTGGCCCAATTTGCAGGTTTGATGTGAAACAGAGAAGAGGATGATAAGGTTAGCTGGTGGTAGGAGATGAGAGAGAGAAGATTTAAGGAAGAAAGAGAGAACACTAATGGGGAGATAAGTAGGCTACTGTCCATAAAGTAATTCAATTTTTCATTAACAAATCATAAATCTGTACACTACTAAAGTCCTCTTGCTAGTGTACTGGTGAAGACACATATAGGTCTTTCACTCACAAATAAACAGGAAAGAAGAAGAAAACCATTGTGTATTTTCTTCTCTCAATTTCCAGCCAACAACTTCTTTAATTCAACTGAAGACTGAAAGAAACCTTCCTAATGCAGTCCAATGCATATTATAGAGAAAATCTTACTATTTTTGACTTGGCTGTATAACTGGCTATAGCAACCTTCTCAAAGTGTTGCATAATGTTCTTCTTGTGAGATATTACTGATTAGAACTATGGATAATGAAGGATCTTGCCTTATCAATTTCCCATGGTAGCTGTATTCCTGAGTGTTATCTTCAAACTTCAATGCTCATTTGCTGACACCCTGCTATGACTGATTAGTCACTGAATTTATGCACCTTAAATTAAATCTTTGGTGTTACAAAACTTTACATCTCACTTATCGATGTTGCTATTATCATATTTATGCATGTTACTTTAGATCAATTTATGGCATTTGTAACATTTTTATTTGTTATGAATGCATCAGAACTTGACAAATTTTGATTATAGGTATGTATCTTGTGTCGTGGGTGTCCTGTTGAGGGACTTGACATTTGCCACATTTTTATGGCATTGGCAACATTTTTATTTGTTATGAATGCACCGGGACTTGACAAATTTTAATTATAGGTATGTATCTTGTGTCGTGGGGTGTCCTGTTGAGGGAGCAGTGCCTGCAGAAAAGGTGGCATATGTGGCAAAAGAGCTTTATGACATGGGATGCTGTGAGATTTCGCTTGGTGATACCATCGGAGTTGGTACTCCAGGTAAGATTTGCAAACTTCCATTGTCATGTAGTATGTAAATTATAGCAAGCACAAAAGAATCTACAGTATATGCTGCCTACAAATGAAGGATTATTTTCCATTTTGGTTTTCTTAGCACCATGTTGTTGATATTAAATTTTCACCAACAAGATTAGATGGAATATATGAAGCATGGCCAGCTTAAAACTTTAATATTTTGTTCAGAATGCATGATCTCTTCCTATTTAGAATTTTAATGTTGTAACAGCACAATATAACTATGAGAAACTTGCATGGTAAGATAATGCATTATTAGATGTTGACTAAATCTAAGTTTGATCAGCTAAATTAAATTTGTTTAGAGGAGTTTATAAAAATTCACTTTTGTCCATGACTGTTCTGTGTGCAAAAGGATCTCACAAGTTGGATGATGACAAATAAACAAAATGAATTTTCAAAACCATCATCCACAACTCTAAAGTTTCCTGGAAACTGATCTTACAGTTGACATGCCAGATAAAAACGACTTTTGACATGCTTGCAAGCTTATATTATAACATCCACTATATTGATTTACCTCTTTCAGTGTACAAAACGAAAAGTATCATATATGATCAATCCTAAGAACTTGACAAAATCACATATGATCTATTCCACTGATTAGAATCACCAATATAACTATAATGAGCTCTTCCTAGGAAGTTTCTGAAGTTGTCTGGTAGCAAGTGCATTATGGAAGCTACCAATGTTTTAACCATTAACAGAAATTTGAGGTACAACCTAATACCCAACTAAATCTAGCACAATACTTTAAATTTCTTGACTATCATTTGGAAGATTAATCTCTACGACTAATCCATTCTCCCATAGTTCTGAAAACACCCTTAGCGCATAAAGAATATGGGTAATAGGATTTGGAGAAAAATTGATCCTATTAGAATATAACCTTCTAGAAGCAGGTGGCAGCAGATTTGGATCCTTGGGCAGTGTCCATCATCACAGCAGCAGCTGCACCACCACAGCTGCAATGCCAACCAAAGCTAAAACTGTGACAATGAAGCATCGTTGATGAAGGGCAGCATTACAACTTAATACCTCGAAGCACAAAAATTTACCTTGTGATAAGATTGTCCTTTTTGTGATTTCAGCCCTCAAAATTGGGCTCCTGTGAAATAGTCATAATCTGTTATTAGCAGGCTCCAGTTCCTGTCCAAGTTAAATTTATGCAAAAGAAAAAAACTTTGGAAAATTCTACTTACATCATCTGCCTGTTATCAGAATCATCATTGTAGAAACGTAGTCATTCTATAATATAATTCCTGCTCTCAAGAGGTTACAACCAGCCAAAAGTCCATTGCGTCTTACTTGAAATTTCTTGTACCTAGGCACTGTGATTCCAATGCTTGAAGCTGTAATGTCTGTCATTCCAGTCGACAAGATTGCAGTTCATTTTCATGATACTTATGGCCAATCACTCTCAAATATTTTGGTTGCCCTCCAAGTAAGCAGACTCATCCAATCTTTCTTATGTATGAATGTACTTCCATTTTCTGCCAAAATTTTATGTGGCTTATTGAATACTTTTAACAGATGGGAATCAGTGTAATTGACTCATCTGTCGCTGGTCTGGGTGGATGCCCCTATGCCAAGGGAGCTTCTGGGAATGTTGCTACGGAAGACGTAGTCTACATGCTTAATGGCCTTGGCATAAAAACCAATGTGGATTTAGGCAAGCTTATGGCTGTTGGGGACTTCATTTGCAAGCATTTGGGGCGTCAGTCTGGATCAAAAACTGCCACTGCGTTGAGCAAGATCACCGCAGATGCCTCTAAGATTTAATGTGAGATGTCAAAAGTGAACCCATTAGCTTTGTTATCTACCAGAGGGCTTGCCTCCTACAAGGGTTTAGTCGGAATAATTAATGTTTGTATTCCTAATGAAAGAAACTATAAACATCTACAATGTATTGGAAAATGTTCTAAATAACTACAAAATAATTGCAAAGTCCATATTACCAATGATATGAAATATTGAAATGAGTGCTTGGCTGCTCCTTTGGTAATTCTTATTCTTTTTAATTGAATGTTTTACATGATTATTTTTTGTCTGTCTTTCACTTTAGAAGTGCTATTTGTACTTTCAAAAAATATATATATGATTGATGGGATAAGAAGTTCATAGCACATATGTTGCTAACGATCGTAATTCCAGAATCTAATGCAATTTTTATTGTGTCAAAAATTAAGTATTTGATAAATTTTCACTTAAAATATTAACTTGATAGTGATATACATGGTGATGTATTATCATATTGACTTATCAAAGATCGAACGTGCTGTATTATCTAGACCAATCGTATCAAAGAAATCTCAATTAATTTTCATGTGTTAATTTAAACACATCTCAATCACATGTGAGGGAAAGTCTTACGAATGTAATTAGGATCATGTCTCATCTAATGATCATTGAACAAAAATAGTTTTAAGAGCAACACATTCTATTTGTTCACGCTCAATCCTCAACAGAAATGTTATGCTGGTCTACATCTTTTCTTCGAGTCAGTTCAATTAATTAATTGTGTATTGGTTGGAAGTGTTTACTTGTTTAGGTTAAGAATTAAGAACAAGTATAGCTTAAACTGATTTCTTTTAAATGCTTCAAGATGGATCATCATACAACTATATGAAAATATTCCCTACTGTAGCAACTTCATCGAATCCAAACTAATCGCCAACCACAAATGAAACAAGATGCGGTTGGATATCGACAAAATTGATCAACCATATAACATCAAAGATAATAATGGCCAATTCCACAAGGTTGAAAGTTTCGGCTAACGAGGAAGTAGTTATCGGAAGATAATGTAGACAGTAAAAGCCTGAATCAGAAAGTAGTTTTCTTGCATCAATTTTCATGTAGAAGCAGCGAAAGGCAACCGAAGATGAGAGTTCAAAAGTTTCCAGTCTATAATGTGTACAACTTAATACAGTTCAAACAGAAGAACACTCTCAAAACTAAACCAACAGCAGTGCACACATATAACCTTTGCTTCTCTGTTATCACAATTTATACTACTTTCCATAACCATCACTGTTTGTGTTCATTGTGACAATTTATATCAACATTTATTTGACAAGTATCAGGTATCTTTACTAGGCAAACCGTCCTAACATCTGATTCAGGCATGCTTGCAGTCCAAACTGCTGCTTTATTTTTGTACAGGTAACATTATGAAATTCCCTGACTTGAAATAGTTTCAATCACCTGCAAGAAGAAAAGTAGGAAAGCAGACTTTTGGCATTTGCACTTACAGAAGAAATGAAAACCAAAGTTTCAAAAGAGTACAACATGTTTATGAAGTGAAAAAAACAGAAATATATCTGGGTAATAAAAGACAGCTTTTCTCCCGGTTGATAACTTGGGACTCTGATACCACGCAGCATGTGTTGCTTTCTCTTGACTGAAAATGTGATGTGCCAGAACCATCGACAATCCAGGTATACACCGATCAAGCAAATGGACATCATTACTATTATACAGCAAGCAGAGAGATGGCCCAGCCTTTTGTCCTCAGACATGATCAAGGCCATCTTCCCAACTCAACAAAGAAATAGTTTTTGGGAGAACCAAAGACATTCTTTCCTAGGATCTCACATGCCATGCGTATGGAGGGAGGCTTCTAGTCACTATTGGTAAATTCTGAAGACTGCTGTTATTATATTCAAGACCAGCAAACATGCAAAATCAATCAAACTAAATTCCCTATCTGATCAATTCTAATGATTTTTCTCTTCATAAATCACCTTAAACATTAGAACATGAATTCTACAATACATGCTTTTTTATCGCCACTAAATGGTTAAAATCTACACAAAATGAACAATAGCTAATCTGCACCTTTAATATTGAGCATAATATATTTCCAATTTGTGAACTTACTTTTAGAATCAAAGGGTTCCATAAGAAAGCAAGATTTGATCTACCTAATAACAAATATAACTGAATTCATGGATAATGTATGGTATATTCCTTTTTGTTTTCTTTTTATATTTTTTTCTGTCCTGCTTCGTTTGTTCTTATCTTCCCCTCTTTGGGTTCCTTCAATCTTTCATTTGCTTCCTGCACTCATCTCGATGTTTTGAAATTAATCCTCACAGAATTTTGTAAAGAAAAAAGAAACTTATGGTGCCGGGCACAAAGTGATGATATTCATGAGGCATCTGTCATGAGTATGCATGCATGTGCACATATCTCAGATAAAGAAAGCAGTGTGGATAAACAGAGTCATGTCATCAGGGCATATTGCAATCGTAAACATGGCTCTAGATAAATAATTGTCTGATCGTAAACAATTAGGACTTTGGAAAGTAAAAGGCTGTGGCTTTCATCAAGTGGTTCATAAATATAATAATATAATGGAACTCTGTTCTCTTAGGATTTGAACGAAGAGGATAATTCCATTATCATCTCAGATGGGGTAAACAAAAATAACATGAATGGGGCCAGTATTTAGTTTCACTATGCTAGTGAATCAAAATGATACGAGAATTTAGGTCACAAAGAGAGCCATAATCAACTGTGTAATTTCAATCATTCTCACGAGAATCAACACTGGTGTAAGCACTATCTCTCTGTATACATGTAGTCCATTACTTTACATTAGAATTTTTTATTTCAAAAGGAGGAAATTTGGAATGGTTAAAATATACATGATATCATGGAAAAAATATCGTCTAATCAAGCTTTATTGAACAGAATATCTGGGGAAAAATTGGGGAAAAGGAGAAAAAATAGTCTCTCAAAGTCATTGTATTCAATACATTCTTTAGTGAAATGCATAAACCAAAAGGTACAATCAATAACACACAAAATTATAACAAAAGAAAACAGCATTCATTACCTTGCCATGACTGGGGTCATCATCCAACAGTTTAAAGTCCTGAAGTTCCATGAAATTCATCCATGGCTTGACCCAGACTTTAGCCTCATAATGATTCTTTTTTCCACAATCATTGGTTTGAACAGTCAGGTAGTACATTTTACCTGCCACAACTTGCTCTTTTGCCTTCAATAACTGTATGAACTCAAGAAGAGCATTCTGCACCAATAACACCCAATCAACCAATTGAGAACAAAACAAAAAAAAGATAAATTATGTGTCACATTTAGGCACAAATAGTAGAAAAATTATGAGAGCACGAACATCTAGTCTCAGGTCGACCTTAATGTCAGTCAAGAAGTTCATAAAATCTTCATACCTCATATAGGAGATTCAAAATCAATATTTAAACTGTTCATCTTGATCCATTTAAAAGATTATGACATTTAAGTGAAGTAAGCCTTCACTTAACCTGATGATAGATTAGTTTATAAAATTTCTGGAATCTCATATAGGAATTCCAAAATCAAATATCCAAAACATTTACATGCTTCAAAATATCTCCATAACATATGATCATAGTCTTCACAATTTTACACAAGACATGTGCATATAGATATATAAGAATTCTTGGCATATAAATCCATTCAGCATGTAATAAGGTTAGGATTTTGCAAGAGTTTTTCAACATTGAAACTACAACAATTGTGATGTAAATAGTTTTGAAAGATCATGTAACATAAGTGTCCCTGAGCAATATTTGATGTCTGCATAACATAAATTTATATTATATTGACGGCATGTGCACATATACACAAGCAAATTATACCAATGGTCTAGAAAATAGCACAAGGACAATAATCAAATCCACGGCTACTCAACTGAGCTCTTTCTCCAAGCTAACTCTTTTACCTAAAAGCCAAATCTTTTTATTCTTTTATCAATACTATTCCATCTATATGCTTAAACCCGTATATGACACATGATCTGTTAATTTATATTTTTAAGCCTCTTGTGATATTTGAGTTAGTTGATGCATTGTTGCACAAGTGATAGGTCTTAGGTTTGAGTCAAAAGTGAAAGGTCTCAGGTTTGGGTCCGTATGTGAGTATCATGTACACCATTTGATGTAATGGATTTTTTTTTACATAAATTTATATTTTTAACACTTTCCTCACATGTGGATGGTAGATGGCTCAAACCCAATATGCGAAAATTAATCAGAGATTTTTTTAATAAATATAGATTCGAGAAACCTTTCACTCAAATATCATCTTAAATTTGTAATCAATATCATTCATTGTATCTAAAAGGTCAAATTAATAAATGAGACATGATCTATATTTTATTCTCTTAACGCTCATTCTCATGCATGGGTGAAGGGTGGTTCAACAAAACACGTGGAAATTAATTGGAGATTTCTTTTTTAAGTGTGCTCTGAACAATTTTGAAGCTCTGAAATCATTTCTAACAACCAATTGATAAGGTGAAGTCTTTCCCCTTTGTTTTTCCTGACACTAATAATCCAGTAAAGAACTCTGTTTTCAGACAAAGATTAAAGCTTTAAAGAAGGGAAGCCTGCAGCCCTCCCTTACCTGCTTCTTGTTGTACTCCTCGACGGCGAAGCGAGCAAGCCCTTGGATCTCGGCGCTGTTCTCGAATCCTTCACAGTCGTGGATGCCTCCCCGCTTGCGCATCGCAGCAGCACCTCTGGTAGCTGCTTCTTGTCCAAAACTGAGAAAGAAGACCAACAGCGATACCACAAGGAACGCATACGGATGGCCGGAGAGGGAAGCCATGAACGAACGTCGGCCTTCCACCAACAGAGACCGGAAATATAAGACTTCGAATCGCACGGTAAAAGCCAATCGTTGCAGGCTGAAACATCGAGGTTAGCTCCTAGATAATGCTCCTGTGTCTCAGCATAGCCGCCAGACAGGAAAAGAATACAGTCCAATGGTTGATACTTCGACGTCTCGAAGATGTCAAGCGATTACAGGCGTCGAATGCGCTATTGCCTGCCCGGACAGATGCAGCCAATTAATAGGTAGCGGATCTTCCAAAGTGGTTTTTCTCTAGAGGTGGATTGGACCCGTTAAGAAAGTGGAACGAATCCTGGGTGCGGAATCCGCTAAGAGTGATGTGATCAGTGACGCAAACGATCCAATAAAATAAAGACAGGTTGTATGCGTGCAGCGAAAGAGTTCGAGAAGATGAGATGATGATCCAAACCACGGCAACCACAGTTGATTGTGTAGTTGGCAGGAGAAATCACAATTATTCTCTTTTATTATATGGCTGAGATTAAGTTAGGCTGAGATAATTTCTAAAGTGAATTGACTAAAGGTTCAAATTTTCATTCTATAAATTAATTACTTTAGCAGGGAAAAATTATGATGCTTGACATCAAATTTTATCTTCATCGATTAAATTAAAATATAAAATTTCTTCCTCATAAACCAAACCTAATTGTACTAATCAATAAGTGAGTTGATTTCGATAAAGTTATTTATCATTTTTCAATAAGAGAACACAATGCTATTTTCTTTGTCCTCTTCGTCACTGACATATTAAAAAGAAAAGTGAGTTTCCTTCCTAAAGAACTGAATTTTTACCCACCAACGTGTGAATTGATTCTGATGAGCTTTTTTTTCTTTTTTCTTTTTTTGAAGAAAACATTATAGGGTATGGGTTATAATTGATAAATATTTAGGAGTCCTAATTAGATTCAAAGTATTTAAAAATTAAAATTAGGATTATAATTTTAAATAAGAAGAAGAGTCAGAGTGAATTAGGATTTATTCTTATAATTATGTGAAAATCTTAAGGTCCCAGTAAGAGAGAGTTATAGAGGAAAATATAATTATATTATATTTATTGAGTATAATAACAAATGACAAAGAATGCATTGGGCCAACATGACAAAGGTGGCAGAGATAAAGGGAGAATGACGGAGAATGCACTAGGCTAATATGGTTGAGCGTGGCAGAGATAACGGAGAATGGTAAAGAATGCATCGAGTCAACATGGTCAGGGGTGATAGAGATCGATGGAGAATGGCGGAGAATGCATCGAGCTGTTATGATCAAGCATGGTAGAGACAAATATAGAATGACGGAGAACAAGCTGAGTCAACATGGTCATGCGTGGTGGAGATCAACGAGGAATAGGATAGTGCATCGAGTTGATACGATCGGGCATGACAGATTGATAGATAATGGCAGAGAACGCACCAAATCGACACGGCCAGGTGTGTGCATATGTCTCTTCCTTTGCCAAGTAGGAAAATCTAAGCAAATTTGATGTGACATGACATTTGAGCATGTATCGTACTCATCTATTGATAAGTCGACGTGGCACATTCATCGCATATCGTGTGCTCCTGACGGAGATCATGGTGGCGACATGTCCTAAGACGTTTTTGATGGTGCCAAGCACCCCACTATCTTTGCTGCATTCGGAAGCCGAACAAGTAGATGGGCAGCGAAACCATCATCCTTAGACACTATAAATAGTGACCCTTCACCACTATTGTTCTTCACTTCAGCTCACAGTTCAGACAACAAACTCAAACTTACTCTTTCAATAGATTCAAGGTCAGAGATGTCATCCTGTTCCTCCTCTTCTAGCACCTTAGATTTATATTAGTCACTGATTCCATCACCACCCTTAATGTTGATAGTGAAAAATTTATCCTCGAATGGAATTGAGTCAATTGTGCCAACAAGGGCTATCCTCTTGTAGGTGAATGCATCATGTGGTGTGGCTGGAGTCTTTCAACTTGGATACTGTGATGTCGGCCTTTGAGCTAGAGATTCTCCGAGGGGTCTAGCACATTCCGATCGAGTTCAAGTTGGTGGTTGCTTGGTTGGGTGATCAACCTTATATGTCGCGTCGTATGTTTTGCACATAGATGCACTAGAGGCATGATTTTGCTTTACCCTCCACCCTTTTTTTATTGAGGCTTTTAATTTTTTGAAGTCCTCACTTGCCCAAATGATACCAAAATCCTAGTGCTTTCTTACAGCATTTGTATGTGAATGTGCAAGGACACACATCCCCCTAACGCTAATATGTTGAATCTTGAATTTTAATAGTAAAACTAATTGATGAGTTTATTAGACTAATATGCTTTTGAGATAAAAGATATAAGATAATACTTTGATCATGGACTTGGATCATCAAAAAGTCAATTGTTGAGCAAGAAAATCAAACATTGTGTCAGGAAATTATCGTGTCAAAATTTGGACGTTAAACTGGAGGATTGATTGATGTGCAAAAAATTGGACTTCGTATTAAAGGTTCAGGCATCGTATCGAAAGGATCATATATTGTCAGGGAAAAATTGATATGTCGATGGAATAGTCGATATGTCGAAGAACAAGATGATGTATCGGAGGTTCGGACAAAGTGTTGAAAGATCGAATGACATGCCAAAGTAGTGTACAACATGTCAAAACCTTTGTAAATGTGTCGGATATATGGATGATTTGTTAAATTCTTAATTGAGATCATTGTGGATCAATTTAAGTTGGTATTGGGGTAAAATAATGTCAACTTATTAAGAAAGTCATTTAGCTTAAATCCAAACTGAATTGAGCTTGTTAGAAGGCAAAACCAATGGCCTAAATTAGGCTTAGGTAATGATACTACTAAGCTCAAGCAATAGTGCCACCTGACTCAATATACAAGCATTGCTTATGCTTTGTTAGCCTTTTCGATGATGGTATCGCTTTGTAGTGTGGTTGCGATAATTATACTATTTAGTGTTGGCGGTAATACCACCTGTATCCTAAAATTTCGATAATCTAAATTTTTGGCTCGATTCTTAAAACCTTTTAGAGCCATAAATAGCCTACTATAGCTTAATTGGTAGAGCATCTATTCCTGAGCTAATAGAGTATTGTACACTCTCATTTTGAGCATAGTTTAAGTGTCATCATCTTCTTGAGTTTGATTTAAATTCTAAGTTATTAAGAGGTAAGAAACTATTATAAAAAGAGAGTATAAAAGTTTATCTTCTAAGCTTGAAAAAGAAAAAAGTTAATAAAGATAGTTGATCTTCGTTCGTTCGTTCCTTGGAAAAAATATCGAAAGTAAAAATCGAGGACTTCAGGAAAAAGGAATCGGAAGTAGCCGTAGATTGAAAAGACTAAACTACGATAAATTGGTTTGCCTCTGTTTACTATAAATTTATTTGATTCTCTTTACTTGCTACTTTAGTTTGATCAATTGAGTTTTCAAAATATATTGATTGAATTTTAAAATAGCTTAAAAATACTATTATACTGATTCATTCTTTTTTTTTAGTGTCATTAAAATCCTGACAATTGGTATTGAGTAAGCTTCTCTCATTTGAATTTGAATGAATATGTAAGAGAGAATAATTGACATTTTCTAACAATCAAGAGGAATATTTTCTCGAAAAGTACTTTATTTTTATATTTATCAAAAGGCATCTCCATCGTCATAATACTGGAAATATCTCCTAACAAAACAACTGGAGTAAGACCTCCTCATGGATCGATCCATAGAATTACTCAGTTGCAATACTTTTGAATGAACTTATAATGCCAAAGTTTTGGCAGAGGTGCCAAATAACTGTGAGCATATGCAAAAGCATTGTTACTAACATAGAAAGTTTTCCTATTTAGTTGTTATTTTGTCTAAACCAATAAAGATGCTGATTTGAAATCTTATATTTGTATATGAATCAGATTATGAATTCATTTATCATAGTTATGATATTTTTGATTAGATTTATAATGTTCCGGTGGGGACGTCAAAAATATCTTATCATCATAAAATATTTGAAGATTTATAAAACAAATAGAGATAGCAGACCTGACTTTTCCGGGGAATTCATCTTCCCTCTCGTCTCACGTAGTACGCTTGCATAAACTAGCTTTCCAAGCGAGCCGACGACAGAGACAAGTCGCGGCTTGTTCTCTTTCCTTGTCTTCTATTCCCATTTTCGCGCATGCATTTGGTCTTGGAAAGAGAGATGAGGCGAAGGTGACGCATGCCGTGAGCTAATGCATTGGCCCCTATCATTAATCCTGATGGGACACGCTTCCCAGAGAGAGAGAGAGAGAGAGAGATGCTGCGGAGTCCCGTTTCTCGTCTCCCCCCTATGTAACTGAATATATAGGTGACAGAGGTCAGACTCACTGGCACCATCTCTCCTGCATTGAAGGTGGCGGTGTACGAAATGGCGGGGAACAACGAGCCCTTGCTGAAGAAGAAGGTCTACTTCGACAACTGCCCGGGTTGTAAGCAAGATAGGAAGAATGAGGCCAGCCTTGGAATCCCCTATAATGAGTTCTTCTATGTATGGATCGTCACCCTCTGCACAGGTACGCGTGTGTTCGCTCGCATTATTTCTATTTCCCTGTTTGAGTTCTTCTATTTGTTGTTTGGTTTGTTCACGTTATTTTAGATTTGGGAAAATAAGATGGATTAGACATAGCTATGGTGATGGATGATTCGAGATTTTGGTCACATTATTTTCTTTTTTTTGTGATACTATGTTATTTCAAGAATTACAAGTCACAGAATCACCGATGACGAAGCTGTGCCCAATTTTTGTACCTCAATCAAGGAAAAATACAATTTGATCTGTGTCACGGCATGATCGAGGATGTTTGTGAGGTCAAGAACGATGCAAATAATTATATGGATGGTATACTTTTTAATGCAAATCTTGGCTTGGTGTCATCACAATTTGCATGAGAATCTTGGGTGCTTGTCAAAGTTCAAACGAGTAAAAGAAGCCTAGAGGAACATCAGACAGATATTGGTTTCCAAGATTATTATGTTGTCTGCGTTTTCAGTCTAAGCCTAATTTGTTCACTTCATAAAGTAATAAAACCTTGAAAATTACTGAAATAGTCTTCTAACTCAATTTCATTTTCGGTCTAAGCCTAATTTGTTCACTTCATAAAGTAATAACCCCCCTAATCCTGATCAAACTACATCAAGTATTGATTAGAATGAACTTTCCCCCCAAAATGATTGGTTGGATAATGGCTTGTGTGTCTTCCCCATATTTCTCCTGCTCCATCAATGGATAAATATCTAACTAGTTTTTCAGTTCTAGGGGTATCAGACAAGGGGTTCCTCTCTCACTATATCCTTTGTTCTCATGCAGCAAATCCTTTCTTCACTTCTTGACCAATCTGCTTCCACAAAAAAAAAATCTGTCTTTAACATCAAAGGTGTAGATATCTCTCATCTCATGTTTGTCGATGATGTTCTTATCTCTATTAGATCTAATGATAAATCCTGCTCTACTATATCTAAATTCCTCGATTTATACACTGATCTTATAGGTCTTTCAGTCAATACTTCCAAATTAGAAATTTACTCTCCGAAACATTGCCCCCCTGACACTTATCATTGTATCACTCAACCCTTGGGTATCAAGGAGGGGAAATGACCGATGCCTTATATGAGAACTTCTGTTTCTCATTGTCATCTCTCTAAACTTTTCCAAGATAAACTAATTGATAAAATCACCTCTAGGATTCAAATTTAGCAATCCAACATGGTACTTCCCCATTCTTACTGAAAATTTCTTCTCTACCTAGGAGCTTCTACTAGTGAGACACTAGATCTCATAGAAAACTCAGAATCCTTTGTTGGAATAACATTACTTCCCCCAAATCTTTAGGTGGTCTCGGGCTTCGAGACCTCTCGATTATTAAAATCCTCCCTAGGAGCCAAATGTATGCTCCCTATTGTTAATGAGGACCAAAGTCTGTGGATCAAAGTCCTAACTGCCAAATATGGTACTCCTCACCCTTGGAAACTTTCCTTCAAAAACACTTCTACTTGAAAGAATATTTGCTTAACCATTGAGAATACCAAATGTGGCCCAAGAAAACTCATCAGATCGGGTTCTAATACTGCTATCTTGCAGGATCCATGGATCTCCAGTGTTCCACTTTCAAAATGGCCTACTTTATTTAACATTAATGCCATTGATTGATTCCCTTATGTTTTTGATCTCATGGTCAATAATGATTGGCACACTCCCATTATGATTGAATTCTTCCACCCTCATTTGATTAACCTGATCACTAGAATCCACACCCCTATAGAGTCCGATGATGACAAAGTGGATTTGGACCTCTCACTCATCTGGAATAGTTACCTCGAAAAGCTTATATAATTTTTTCCAAGATAGGCATTTGAACCAATCTATGGAATGAGATAGTTGAAAAGATATGTGGAATCTCAATGTTCTTTCTTGGATTAAACTATTTCCATGAAAATTCTTATGAGGCAGACTTCCTACCTCAGATTGGCTCTGTAATGTTTTACACTGTTATCTCAACCCATGTCCAATTTTTCAACTTAAATATGATACTATTAAACACATCTTCTTTAAATATCACTTTGCCCCCTGATACTGGGATCTTTTCCAAACATTAACACACTACCAATTTCAACATTTCAGCACTTGCTCTTCAGGCTCTCGGGTCTAAGAGGAAATTGACTTAGAGAAATCGTCATCTAACCATTTGAAATCTCTTATTGCCACCTCCTTTTGGATGCTTTGGAAGAACAAAAATGAGATTCTATTCAGCAATTGCCATTCTTCCCCTTTAAACATATGGTGCAGAGTCCAAGCTGTAATCAGCAAGCAAAAAATGGGGTCTAAACCACCTGAGGACATATGGGCTCCTCCAAATAATCTTCCCATATCCCTTATCATCGCTACATCCTGGAAACGGACGAGTCTTGTTCCCCTAACTTTGATCTTGCAGGCACTGGTTACACTGTCAGTTTTGTGGCTTGCAACAACTTAGCAGCCAGATACAACGCCACCTACCTTGCCCATAATGCCTTGCAAGCTGAATGCTGTGCAGTTTCTGACCACCTTCACAACATTTTGATCAAGATGGACTCTTTACAATTGGTCAACATTTTTGAGGGAACAAAAACCCTATCTGGTGGCTGGAAAATTAATGTAAAGAAATAATTCTCCTTGCTAATCATGAAAAAGTGATTGGGTGGATTCACATATCTAGAAATGCAAACTGAACACGTCACAATCTTGCCACCACTGCGGAATAACCTGCTCATCCTTTTCATGGAGTGGGATTTTTGTAATCCCTCCTCATTTTAGGGGTTGGACCTATAATTAAATGATAATTCTTTCTTTCAAAAAATTTCGTTGTTATGTAACATTTTGAAATGTAAGCACATAATGGCAATGTTCCTTTGAGGTTTCATATTTAAGCTGGTGATGGTAAAGTCAATGCTTACTTCACTGAACTTTTTTGGAGCAGACCATGAGAAACTAAAAGTCTGATCAAATCTATAAAAAATAATGGCATACCTAGTGCATGAGACTCCCGTCAATACAGGGTCAAGGGAGGATCAATGTATGTAGCTTTACCTCTAAACTTAGATGGGCTATTTCTATGACTTGGACCCTAGTATCTAAGATTGCAAAGGAGCAACATTATTGTTATACCAAGGCCTGCCCTCATCTAATTAAAATTATGATTCAAGTAAAATTTTATATACCTAAAATGTTAGTGGTGGTGTATTTTACTCACCTACCAAAGTTGCATACAACTAAAATGTTAGTGGTGGTGTACTTGACTCACCTACCAAAGTTGTATACACCTAAGATGCTAGTGGTGATATACTTAACTCACCTAACAAAGTTTAACAAAGTTGAGGGTTCATTTATGCAGAAGTATTAATCTGATGATTATTAAGGGTTTGAATCCTCAAACTACAAGGTTTATATCTAAAACATTATTTAGGTGGTGGTGTAGATTCAATTACCTTAGGTCCTGGATCAAAACCTGTCTTTACCATTTGTAAAAAATATATTCTTTTTGAAAAGATGAAATATTTTACTTAAGCAAACAAGTGTAAAAGCAGCCCCCATTATGAGAGCATGAAAAACAATTAAGAAATTAAACAACTAAACAATTAAACCATTCACTTCTCAAAATAGTACATGTTTAGAAGTCCTAGCAAAATTAGCTATCTATTGAAAGCCTTGTTATCTGATCCATAAAAATGTGTAATTTCGAAATTGATTAAACATTCCAAAACAGACAAGCATGCATAGTGTCAATACCCTGTCTAGCAAACTCAAGAATGTTTGTAGTGGTTAAGCCACACTGGCCTACATCAATCCTCTAGGTCTTTTGACTCTTTGAGGTCACTTGTTCCACTACTTGGTCATCTTTTACTAGTGGAAACAATATCGATGACAGCTAACACTCCTCTTGAGCAACAACCTCCCAACAAGAGATAAAGATTCATGATGAAAACAATAAAAATTCTTTCAACTATTATAGTCAACTCATAATATCTTATATATAATAAGTGCAAAATGGATAGAACACAGGCAAGTGAAACCACTTCATATGTTAGAGCTAGTTAGGGTTAAATCATACTATTGAACTAACATAAACTTGTGAAACATAGGCAAGAATACTCTCCTTTGACACTTCTTGACAATCGGTGCTACAGCCAGACCTAAGTGGTACTACAGCTATGCCTTGTAGGAGCTACTTCTAGAGCATTGCTTGCCTTGTAACAACAATGTCTAAGGCTTATTGTGGTTATAAATTTAAGGTCTTCACAGAGCAATGGTAGTGTGGTGTGGCAGCCCATTTCTAATTGAATCAGCCTTGTACTAAATACGATAAATGCAAAACAAAACCTGCGACTTGACTCTTCATCTGCTCATTCAGCATGTCACAGTCCTTTGTGCTATGATTCTTTTGTTAACTTGCAAGTGTTTGATGTTCTTCTAAGTTGTTCATTAGTGGTTTGCCTTGTCCATCATGTTTCACTAGTGATTCTTGATCAGTTCAGGTCTTGACGAAGACATCTGGATGTACCATGACTTTAGCTCCTACTGAGTTAAGCATCAACAAACTAAGGATGTCAACAGTCCAATCAAGGTCCTCCTCTTCCTGAACCTTTAACTTTATCCATAATTCCATTCCATCTCCTCTTCCTCTCCTTCTTCCCATATTATTAAACCCTTGTAGTTGTGAACCCTCTTTATCTTGTCCTCCTCTCCATCTGGTCCTCCATATCTCTGAACCCAATTGGATCAAGATTTTGAGGGAGTATTTGTTATTTCATAACTTTTCAAGTGACATGATCATAAATAATTTTAATATGTTTTGCTAAGATAAAGTAGCATCTTAATTCAGTTTCTAGGATGCAACCAAACAACAGATTTTGTGAAGAATAAAGTGTACCAGATTTTACACAGTTTGACTTTATGTCTACTCTAAGTTGAAAACAGAAAAAAAAAATCACAGTATCATAGTGGAGTATATAAAAGATCCATGGCTTTCTCTCAAATCAATAAACCCCTATTTTTCATACATCTCTCTTTCTTTTATTTTCCTCCAATGGATCTCTGCAAAACCCTATGCATGGACAAATAAATGGGTAAAATTCTTTACGGGGTGTAGTCATCCATTAAGGTAAGGAGTGCCAAATAAGAAAGAAATTCAAGTGACCTTGTGACATTTGGATGTGCTGTTATGGAAACCAGTGATAACCACATTCGACACAATTGTTCTATATCTTCAAAGAACATTAATTTATGAGAGGGTGAAGATCTGGAAGTAACGGTGAACACTTGAGGTTTCAGATTTTTGAGTTTGTATAAGATCTTAAAAAATTTGGGTATTGATTGGACCAAGGTCTGCCATATCGAAGCGTACCGCCCAGTACGGGTGGTACGTACCGGTCCGACAGGTTACCGGTACACGGACCGTCCCGTACCGCTATAGTGCTACAGTATAAAAAATATATAAAATTGTTCGGTACACCAGGGTGTACCGCTCGGTACGTCCTGATGTTCCACTCGGTACACCGGTACCGTACCGTACCGAGCCCGGGTCGAAACGCCGGTATGGTACAATACGGCGAACCTTGGATTGGACCTTGTTCTGTTAGTTAACTTTACCTCCCTTATGTCTGAAACATTGTAATTTGTTGTGTAGCTTGTTAGTTTGGCTGCTTTCTCTCAGTATATTGGTAATATGGTGTTCTAATATCTCTCCATTTCTTTGTTTTCTTTTTCAGCTTTGCCAATCTCATCATTGTTTCCTTTCTTATATTTCATGGTATGTATAGTAAACTAGGATATCCAACTCCTCTCATTATTTTTCTATTTACATTACTATTTGCAGAGTCATGTCATAATTTTATTGTGATAAAAATGAATTTATTTGTTTTTGGTTAACTTTGTGTTCCTTGTGATTGAAGCTTGTTCTCATTCATTTCATAATAGATGGATACGAAGTAAAAGTGAAAGAGCAAATAAGTAGGTTCTTTTCTGTTTTTTTTAATACTTCGTTTTACATTCATCATCTCTTTTATGTTGCCACATTTAGCTATTATTAGATACAACTGCTAGTCACATTTACCACAAAATGGTTCTTCGACTAATCCTTAGAATTGGAACATATATTCCTTATATGTAACTTGTTAAGGTGCATTGTATGTTATTCTTGATTCTTTACTTGTTGTAGTCAATTCCACCCCCTTTTGATAATTTTCACATCTATTTGCCTCATCCTTTTTTTACAGAACTTATAATTTTCTCTCCTGCCAGTGAAAGAGTTCTTCAAGCAATGATTATACTTTATCACCCGTTCTAAGTAGAACCACATACCAAGGCACATTATCTTCTTTTTCATTTCTCAAGCATGGCAATTGCAGCAAATGCCAGTTTTTTCACCTTGAAGTTTTTATGCGATCTATTTGTCTCTTGTTTCTCCTAAACAAGGTATGCAATTTTGAATACTACCATCCGGTACAGGTGGTATGTACCGATCCATCAGTTTATCGGTACACGGACTACTCGTTACCGGACGGAACGAAAAAAAAAATATATATATAATATTTATATATAAATATTTTATAAAAGGCGACGTCGCATCGCCTTTTTCTACGACGTTGCCTTATATCTAAGAATATTTATATATAATATATATAATCATATATATATATAACGAGGCGACGTCACCTTTATAAATAAATAATAATAAATAAATAATATATATATAAACAATATCCTGGTTCACTTGTTCATCACTAGGACTTGTTTTAGTGTAGCACTAGACTCCAGTTGACATAGTGGCTTGATATTTGGCAATCTGATAGACAATGAGTAATGGGAACATTAGAATGAGGATATATGGAATAATCATCAGTGAATATTTTTCAGAAATTATGAAGTCCAGATATTATATTTTGACATAGATGTTAGTCATGCAATTATATAATTTAAAATTTGACTCATTTCCTTTTCATTTTGTTCTCCATAGATTAAAGACTTGCATGTTGCCAAAAGAGAAGAAGATATTGGGTTTATGCAGGGTTGTTGGTGAGTGTATTATAATTAGCACAAGAAAATTGCTAATGTGTTTCAATTAATTGTATATATATATATATATATATATATATATATATATATATATATATATATATATATATATATATATATATATATATATATATATATATATATATATATATAAATATATATATATATATATATATATATATATATATATATATATATATATATATATATATATATATATATATATATATATATATATATATATATATATATATATATATATATATATATATATATATATATATATATATATATATATATATATATATATATATATATATATATATATATATATATATATATATATATATATATATATATATATATATATATATATATATATATATATATATATATATATATATATATATATATATATATATATATATATATATATATATATATATATATATATATATATATATATATATATATATATATATATATATATATATATATATATATATATATATATATATATATATATATATATATATATATATATATATATATATGGTTTTTTCTTGAATTCTTTCCTCAGTAATCTTCAACATATAAAC
>CM017193.1:632600-635100 GCA_004837865.1 Musa balbisiana
TCAAAATTGTCAAATGATAATATCTTTCAAAATTCTACTTTATTTACCAATCTTGTGCAAAGAGAAAGAAAACGAAAGACAACTAAAATAAGACAAGTCTTAGGTTGACTGAAGATTTAAAGAAAATGAAAGGACTCTGGTCTTGTATTTAATCAAAACAGATATAAAAATATATCTTCCCTAAAAAAGGAAAGAGGAAATGAGTTATATATTTTGATTTATGAGATGTAATTTTGTTAGAATATTTTTCCTTATTTTTATTTTCTTTTATTTGATTGAAAATTTTGAAAAAAATTAAGACTTAAATCTCACATTTGATTGAAGATCTTATCCTGATAAAGAAGTTTCTTCTTGATAGAAGAATTTACAAAGAGGAATGCTATCAATTATATATTGTGTCATTAACAAAAAAATTTTGGTTAAACAAATATGGAAATCTTCTCTAAAGAAGGAAAGATGAAATGATGGTTATGTTTGATTTATGGAATATAATTTTCTTTATTGTATTTGTTTTGTTTTTAAAATTTTTTTCTGTACTTGGGGGTCTATGAGAAAGGAAAAATGAATCATAATTTTGACACCAGAGAATGGATGGAATATGGATGAATCGATAAATAAATGAATGAGTTCACTTCCCATAATATGTCTGAATGATATGACCATCGCATTTCTTTCTTTCTATGGTATGCATTCATCATAAACATGCAAAACAGGTGTCAGACATTCATCCCTAATGTGGAGTTTCTTCTAAAGCTAAAACAAATCTGATATTTATCCCTTTTTCCCTATTATCTTTTACTATTAGATGAAAAGTAATTAAATTTGGTCAAGAAAGGTGAGGTGAAGAACCTTTATGTCGTAATTTGGAACCCTGCCCTTGTAAGCTTGCTTGAACTTGTGCTGGTTAGGATTGGCCTTTATTGTTTTATCAATTATCAACTTTAAAATGCTTTAATTTTTTTATTAGAGTAATTTTGTAGTATTTATCAAGGTCTGCCGTACCGAAACATACCGCCCGGTACGGGCGGTACGTACCGGTCCGACAGATTACCGGTACACAGACCGTCCCGTACCGCTACAGTGCTACAGTATAAAAAATATAAAATTGTTCGGTACACCAGGGTGTACCGCTCGGTACGCCTTGATGTACCGCTCGGTACACCGGTACCATATTGTACCGAGCCCTGATCGAAACGTCGGTACGGTACGATACAGCGAACTTTGGTATTTATCATTACTTACTGATTCAATTGTTGTGTGTCAGCCCGCAGAAAAATATCCCGAGATATTTTCTCAAGATTCCTTCTTTGCAAGGTACAAGGTGGTTCTCCTCAAGTCAAATATGCTTACCATGTACTTATGTTTAATTATGTTTGTACAATATTTTGTAGGTTTCCTTACTTCTTGCCTTGTCTTTGTATATCAGTCTTTGCTGTTGGAGTTCTCATAGCTACTGTATGGCTTCCAGTAAGTTAACCATTTTAATTATTTTGTGTTGTTCTTTTATAGAAAAAGAAATCAATAATTACTGAAAATTTGGTCTTCATCATATATTTGTTCCTTCATCATACTTTGTTAAGTTTAATTTGTCATCACCTCCTACTATGAAATCCATAATAAATCAAGTTCATGTGTTTCCCTCTTGGAACACTAATTCATCTACGCTTTTAAATATATTAAACATGTTTTTCTCAAGAAACTACTGCATGGAAATGAGATCTTAAAACTTGAAGGTCTTTGAAATAATTTACTATAATAATATTTTTTGAGTGTGATATGTTATAGTATCATCTAAGGTATGCAATACTGTACCGTACCGATGTTTCGAGGTTGGCTTGGTATGGTACGGTACCGGCGTATCGAATGGTACACTAGGGTACACCGAGTGGTATACCAGGGTGTACCAAAAATTTTATATATTTTCTTTATTACTATAGTACTGTAGCATTACTACAGTATAGAACTGTAGCACTACAGTACTGCTACAGTATACTACTGTAGCGGTACTGGCGGTCCGCGTACTAGTATACCGTCAGACCGGTATGTACCGCCCGTACCAGGTGGTACCATTCGGTACTACATACCATGGTATCATCTATGACTCATGATCCACATAGATGTTTTGCATTCTTCAACACCAATTGATTAGTTGTCACTTAATTTATTTTATTTAAGAATTTATTTTCACTTATTTTCTCAAGGAGTACATCTGGATCTTTCAAATATTAATTCTATGTCATAATAATTAAAATAGGACAAGTAATTGTCAAACATGTTCTTAAGTAATTTCCTAATGAGTCAACTATTGTGGTTAACATTGTACACTATCAAAGAGGTCTCAAGTTCAGCTCACTGTGGATAATCGATCAGCCACATTTCTCTCCATGTGTGCCCATCATACATATATGAGGGGTTTTCAAGTCTCCTCTTGGGCCAGTGCTTAGGTGTCAAGCATTTGCTACCATTGATGTGAATATCAGGTGGATGAAGTAATGTTTAT
>CM017193.1:642600-777686 GCA_004837865.1 Musa balbisiana
CATTTTTTGATTGTTTTGCTTGATATCTTAGGTGCATCGAGTGGTATACTCTTGCCTCCCTTGGTCCGCCCGTTGTGGGCGATCCGCATACCAGTCGACTGCACAATCGATACGTACCACCCGTACCATACTATAGGGCAAAATTATATATTTTGGACTATAGTTTGGATAAGTAGCATTGTATCAGATAAGAAGCACTGTATCAGAATCAGCCATATCATGAATAATAGACACATCTCAATTAGGAGCTCTGCATGTTAAGTGTGATTGCAGGTTTTAGAATCATCATTTCATTGTTGTTCAAATCTTATGGAAGTTACTATTTTGTTACTATTTACATGCGTTTTTTATGCTTTTGCTTTTAGGAAAGAAATAATCAACTTAGAGTATTTTAAACGTGGACATTGTTGATGCTGATATTCTTAACTTGATCAACATTTTCCCTACGCTGAAGTAATTGGTTGTTTATTTCACTTTTGATTTTTTTCTCTTCTACTCTTGTAAGCTCGAACTTGTAGATATCTCTAAAATTTTTGCAATTCCACTTTGTGATGGATGTACTTAGTATTTTCTTTGCTGGGCATATTTTTATTTTATTCTTTCCAACCTTATACTGTTACTTGTTATTTGATTCAAATTGTCTCTTGCTTCTCCTTCTCCTAATTTTGATACACAAGAGTATTAATATGTAACACAAGTTTACTAGTTGCTAGACTGATGTATATCCTTGAAATTATTATATAGGAAACATTGCATAAGCACAATTCAGACCAAGTAAAAGGTGTGTCAATTGAAGATTTGGAGACTACTCAATACAAGCCTGACTTTAAAGGACACATAGGTGTACATGAAGAAAGTGGTTTACCACGAAAGGAGAACTTATTTAAGAATTGGCCATTGATGTCATCCATCATTGTCTATTGCATTTTTTCTCTTCATGATATGGCTTACAGTGAGGTGCTATATTTTGTTTAACATTATCGTACACCGCCATATTTCAAATATGATTTGTCAATTTTACTATCTTGCAAAGTGTTAGTATGACTTTTCTCGCACAGAAACTTAAATACTGAAAAAAATATGATGCATGGGCAACAACTCATGTTTAACTTTGTAGTTTCCTTCCAAATACTGGCTCCAAGCTTGATGTTAAAATCTCTTATTACGAAGGAAAGTTTCTTAAATTTTCCATTTGTTCCTTGTTATCCTACGAAATCAATAGCATGTTTTTTCAGTTTTCTGAAACTTCTATGAAAATAAAAAAAGAATGTATATTCATTTGCAGCATTGAGGAATTTGACAAAATAAATAGAATACCTGACATCAGCCCTCTTGAGCTAATATCAAATTTCTCAAATATCTGATCAAGATAATTTTGGAAAGGATAATTGGGAACTCATGAATTTACTTTTTGATGGGTAGGAAATTCTACATTTAATGCTGACTTTTATCCTATAATAAGGAGCAAGGATAATTCTAGGAGGTAGTGACTAATGATGCAACAGGAAGCAATCATCATGAGCCAACCTGATAGAATTACTAGGCCAGTAAGTTAGACCTACTGGCCTAGTAATTTAGATATAGTGGGCATTTAACAATATTGTCCGAAATGCTTAAGTTATTAGCAGTTAGTCCGTTTAGTGCTTTACAGTAAAAGGACCAATATCTTCTCTCATTATGATTGGACACAGAAGTCCTCCCTGTTTAAAGGCTTGAGTTCTTCAAGATCTAACGCAATCAAGAATCATTCCCTAGCATGCAGCACATGATGTGCCTCTTGCCTCATTCTTAGCCCTTTTCTACTTGGGGGTCATTCACTTGCACACACATACTACTAGGTTTACTTTGATACTAATTATCATGACGTAGCCAAAAGACCTTCTAGTCTTGTAAGTAGTAACTTTGATTAACAAACCTCTAACCACATGGTTCACGTGGTTCAAAATGAACAAGCTCAATTTACTTCTAGTTGGTTAACCTCCTCCTATATACTAACAGAGTTACAGAACCATCATTTACTTTTGTTGTCAAACTAATTATGACATTATAATGATATTGTGAAGACACATTATGTGCATAGAGGATAATTTACCATCCAGAACAGTTGGTTTCTCAAACACAATTTTAGAGGATAAGATAGATAATTGAAATAAAAAATATATTGCTTAAACCAAGGTTTGCAATTTTGTCCATACTGATGTATCAACCAATGATCGGTATGGTACGTATTGAGGCATACTAATGGTATGCCCAAAAAATATAAAAAATAGCTCCAAAAATACCTAAAATAGAAGAAAAAAATTATTAGGGTTTTTAAGTTGGAAATAAATATAAATTTAGTAAAAATAATCTAAATTAGGAAAGAATAGTGACACATACCTTTTTTTTTTTGCTTTGAGGAGTAGCTTTGTAGTACGTTCTAAACCGTCTTTCCATTAATATTGAATTATCTATAAAGAAATAATTTGAATTGTTAGATGTGAGTGAAAATAAGTTTGAGAGAGTTTAGAGATTGAGAGAGTGATATGAGTTGAAAGAGGGGAGAGGAAAGGGCTTAAAAACCCTTTCCTATGGTTCAAACGATCAATTTGACCGTTTGAAATAGGGTGATCTCAGCCCTTGGTCGGTACTGGTCGAAATCCGACCATTACCGATAAACGATCAATTTGATCGTTTGAAATAGATCAATCTTTGCCCTTGATCGGTAGCAGACGAAATCCAACCATTACCGATCGGTACAGGTTGGTTCGATCGGTACCGTCTGGTACAGACCCCGTATCGCCCGATACGGGATCAAGTTATGGTACCACTCGATAGAGGGCAATTCGCATACTGGTCCTCCGTCAGACTGGTACGTATTGCCCATATCGAGCAATACGGGTCGGTACTGCAAACCTTGACATAAACACATTTATGCTTGTTTGTCCACTCTCTGAATGTTTCCCTCTTGCTAAAGTAAATGAACATTCTTTATGTTTTGATGCACACTGATATTGGATATTTGTCAAATCTTGTATATCCTAACAATTAATATTGGATATTTTTTGTGGTCTTTATACGTTTAGTCCCATTTTATTTGGTTTTTTTAGCAAATGTGTTCCTTTTCCTAACATAGATTGTAATGGTATTATATCTAATTCTAAATGCTTGCTAGATATTCTCATTATGGGCTGTTAGTGGTAAAAGGTATGGAGGACTAAGCTTTTCAACTAAAGATGTTGGTGAAATACTCGCTATCTCAGGTACATATAGCTACTTAAGTGCTGTTCAATTATAATATAGTGCCTTTGTTTAAGTTGAAACTTATGAGAATTAGTGTTGTTCTTTGATTCTTTTTGTGATCAAGAGTCCTTTTGAGTTGATAATAAGGTAAATGAATTTTATATTATAATTGAACATAAGAAGGAATGCATAAACGACAGTCCACTGGATTGGTATCAAAATCAGGGATGATTATCGATGTAATTGACATTAGCAAGACCAGTTGGATTGAATCAGTGAGATTGCAGTTGATTTAGAATTAATTGAGAAAATATATTGCATACAATTGTAATTTGTAAGAGTATAAAATATTCTTTTATATAGAATATCATTTGCAGCTTAGATCAGGCGGACGGGGTGGGATGGGTGCAGGGAAGAAAGAGGAGAGAGGGGGTTGGAGAGGGCATTAGGGGAGTGGTACTAGATACATATTTCACATAATCAACATACTTTCTATTAATAAGTCTTTCACAAATGAATTCATAATTAGAAAATCATGGTCATTTGTTAACAAGTTTTAAAATTTCTACTTAAGATTTTACTAAATGCTGATCTTTTAAAGAGCTGTTCCTTTCTTCTCTACCATGTCCTCTCTGTAGGATCTTCTGCTAGTTTTGAAAGATTATTTATTAGGAGTCAGATGACTTCTTGTATATTGAGAAGGCAAAGGATATAACCTATGATATTTTCATGTCAAGGATGGTTAGGTATTTATATGAAGAACATTATCATCCCAATTTTCTCTAAATCAGTGATGGAGTGTAATCAAAAGCTAATGTCAATCCTTTCTAGTTGATGTTAAATTCCTAATTAAAATGAGCCTAGGGAAGGTAGATATTTCCTAAAGACCTACAAGAACTATAGGAAAATTTGTTTATTCTGTTATGATTATAACATATACAAATAGGAGTATTTTCAGTTTCAGATCTTTTCCTAGACATGCAAACAAGTCTAAGAGAAAAACGACACCTTTTTCCTTTGGGAGCAAGTTTTATCACAAAGGAACGAAAGAGCCAAGGAGATATCAGGGCCCATGTTTTGGACACCTGGAAAGTAAATTAGTAACTCTACAGCTCTTAGCCACTTTCTTCAAGATTTAATTAGTTACAGCCTTATCATCTTCTAGCAAAAATCTATGGCCTTTCTATGTGCCATACAATGATATTCCACAGTCAGATAGTTTCTCAAATATATGATCAGAGCTAGACAACTCATATGATATTCCCAGGATTTAATTGAAGTGGTCTTGAATTCAACAAAGTCTTACGTAATACTCTTGGTTGGAGCTCCTAAACATTAAATTTACCACATATATGATTGTGATTTCATTTGTTCTTATTTCTCTAGATAGCATCTTACGACAACTAGTAGATTTTTCTTCAGACATAGTATCTTAACATGCTGCCTTATTGTTGAAATAAAATTGTGTTTAAAGATTTATTGCATAATGACTGTTGCATCTTTTCATAAATTTTCCTCTGCCAAAAATTTTTAGAATAATATCTGCAAATTTGTTAACTTTCCTAGGGTTGGGTCTTCTAGTATTCCAAACACTTCTTTACCCTCCACTTGAGAAACTTGTAGGACCCATCAACTCATTGCGACTTGCTGCAGTAAGGACTATTTATCATCACTTTTCATTCATTGATAAAAATGTTGGTGTATTTGGCTTTCACCCTCTTTTAATCCATTATGTTTTGTAATATGCAGATTTTATCTATACCTTTGCTTGCTGCTTATCCATTTATGGCAAAGATGTCAGGGCTTCCTCTCATGTTGATAGTGAATTTGGCATCCTTGCTGAAGAATACTTTTTCTGTGAGTATAGCCCAAGCTGAGCAATTATAGATTTTCTAGTTTTTGACACTGAAAAAAAATGTTTCAAACCATCCATCACATTTTAAAATTGAAAACTAAGTGATTGCAAAATTTCATGGCCTATATTTGTGGAGATATTGATCTTTAATTATCAAAATCAGGATCCCTCATAATGGACTGTGTTAAAACCTAGTATTCAACTACCACTCTGATATTGGTTTTAGTGAGTTATGGGATCGCTAAGGAACAGCTATGCATGGGCAGTATATTAAAATGTACCACCTGGTATCATTGATTAAAATTATCAACAATAGAAAATGAACAGTATATGCACTAGCATCGAGCTAGCATTTCCATGTCAGTATCTGGTTGGACCAAAAAATTACAAATCAGTACATACCAGTCTGATCGGTATTTTGGGGGAAAAAAGAACTATGTTGGGACATTGCCCCGGTTGGTGCCTATTGCATTAGCATTCAGTCTGGTAATCAAAATCAAGAGAGTTTTCATACTATGCGTTGGTGGACATCAAGATGCCAGTCCAAGATTGTAGACATAAACTAGAAAGTTCTTGTTGGATCATATAAACTCCTTTGAAAGAAAATTAAATTAAGAAATACAATATTTGAAATGATATTAGCATAACTTGTTTATGGAAAATAGTGTGGGTATGCAAAGATTTGAGTTAAATTTAAGAACCAAGTACATGGGCAGAAAACATAGACATTACTGTAGATAAGGGTTTACAAAAAATACTGCATATGCTAAAATAATTTATGATAGAATAATTTATCATAATACTATGAATTTTGAGGATAAAACATCACACAAATTAATTCTTGTCTTTGTGGATAGATTGATTTTATCAAATCAATGACAATTTTGGAATTATTGGATGGGTTAATTCAGGTAATAGATATAGTGAAAAATCATATCTGCTGCATAACTAATAAAAATAGATAAATTAAGAAAGTACATAAATCTAATGAGTTTATCGAGTGGTACGATATGGTATAGTATCATGTACCGAGTGGTACACCTAATCGAGATTGGCTCGATATGGTATGGTACGGTACCGTGTACCAAGTGGTATACCTAATTTAGGTGTAAAACCCTCCGAAAATACCTGAAAATAAAAAAACGGTTAGGATAGGGTTTTTAAGTTGGAAATAAATATAGTAATAGCATAAGTTTAGCAAAATCAATATAAATTAGGTAAGAATAGCATCAAATATCTTTTTCGGGTTTTGAAGAATATCTTGTGCAAGGTTCGTATTTCAATCTATTACGGATTGTCCTTATGTAAATATTGAAATATCTACAGAAAAATCATTTGAATTTTTAGATTATTTTTTAAGAGAAAAAAAGAGTTTGAAATAGTTTAAAGGAGTATGAGAATATAATGGAGTGAAATAGGGGAGAAAAATGGTTTAAATAATATGAGAAAGGGCTCCAACGGTCAATTTGACCGTTGGAGCACTGTAGCACTGTTACCGAGCGGTAACGGTCGAAACCGACTGTTATCGAGCTATACTGGCCAGTCGAAATTTCGACCGTTACCGCCCAATATAACCCCGTATCTTTCGATACGAGGCGCTTTTAAACATTTCGTCTAGTAACGGGCGGTCCGCGTATCAGTATGCCGTCGGACTGGTATGTACCGCCCATACTGGGCGGTACTATTCGAAATTGCATACCTTGGTTTCAAGTCTTCTTAGGTCTCCCTACAAATCTCCTCATACCACTTAGATCAATCGACACCTCACATAATTATTATCTTTGAATATAGTTATACCATCTTAGGTGATTTTAATCATTTTATCCTCCATCAGGTTTGTTCATGAATTAGAAAAAAAATAATTTTCTCTTTCCTGGTATTTTTGTACATCCACTTTGACATTCCCATTTCATCTATATATTTCTTCGTATATGTTAATTCTTATTAGATTAACATTTGTATCCATAAAGCAACACAGTTGACTTAATAACTAATGCAATTTTACTTTAATCGAAGGGACACCTGATCGCACAAACGCCCATCCATTTTGACCTATGAACAATGTTATGATCAATCTTCCTATTTTGTCAAATAATAGATCTAAGATGCCAAAATTTTTTTCATATAGTAACCTGTTGCCCATCCGTCCAAACTAGGTTTACAATAATTGCATTTCATATTATTTAATCTCAGTTCTACATATTGTCTTCATCACTCAAATTTATTATTAATTCATCTAAACTTTCTTCAACTAAATCAATAAATTTGGCAATTAACATAGATCATGGCAATCCATTATATATACTATTAGTAAGTTTATCTATTATTAATTTAAAAAGATAAGAACTTAAAATTGATCCATGATGTAATCCCATAGTTATAAGGAACTCTCTCAAGAGGTAGATAGATTTTCTTGTAAAGACATATGCATATGGAATATATTAACTTCTTTCACATTAATCATTTTGTTGAAATGATTAACGAAAATTTTGTTAAGGATTTATAGTGAGAAAAATTAATTTATCAAGAAACGATTGAATATATGTTTAAAATAAAATATAAGGCTAGAAGCAAATAAGTATAGAAAAGAACCTTAGAATTAAATGGTGCAATTCAATAGGTCAATAATTTGTATGAAAAAGTTTGGCTCAATGAAGACTTATAGTAGATATATTTTGTTTAAATAGTAATGAGGAATGAGGATGAATAATTGAATTATGGTAGCTTATGAAGAAATGTACAGGCTAAAGATAAAGTCAAAATGTATATAATTTTGAGTAATTTAAAGAAAGGCTGGATATATCGATTTGTAAGTAAGTTTAACATTTTCTAGATTAAAATTTTTTAACATTTTCTAGATTAAAATTTTGTAATGTAGTTTTGGAACATGAAAAATAATGAAACAATTTGAGATGCAGATTTCTATCTCATGTTTAACCAACTCTCTTAGAGTCAGTTTATTTAACTTTCGAGTTTGAAGAATGAGTTCAATGCATCACTTCTGCTGGACCAACCATAACTAGTTCATGCTTTGAATACCCTGATTTATTAGGTCCAAGCTCATCCAGAGCTTAATAATTCTAAAAGGTTGACCTATTCTAAACATAGTTGTACATGTAAAGGCCAAAGGACAGCCAAATTTAGCTAGACATAATACCCTGATTTATTATGTCTCCAGTTTCTAACACTACCTTTCCCTGTAACTATATGGTCCAAAGTGGCATATTTTTTTCATAGGAATTGATAACTAAAATATCAAGGAAGATCTGTCACCAAAGTATCCATTTAAGCAAGGACTGTCTTATCGTGTTCTAGACCCATATTGGTCAGTCAGACCAATACATTTTGATGTGTACGGGTGTTTTGAAGGCAAAGAAAAAGGAGAAGAGGAAGGCACAGATCTTCAGGAGGGAGGAGGAAGATAAAAGGAAGCTGAAGGAAGAAGAGGAGACAGTGGAGGAAGAGGAGGAAGGAGAAGGAAGATGAAGTGGTGGACAAGAAGGAACAAGAAGGAAGAAGAGGTGAAGGAGGAGAAGAGGGAGTATACAAGGAAGATGGTGGAGAATGGAATGGAAGCAGTGGCAATGTCGAATGGCAGCAGCAGCAGCAACACAAGAAGAGGGCAGTGACAAGAAGACAGCAGCAGCGGTGGCAGTGGCAGTGGCATCATGAGAAGAGGGCAGCAGCAGCAGTGAGAAGACGGTTCACATGAGCCTAATCGTGTGAGAAGAGGGCAGTGACATTGCTGTTTTTAATTGTTTATCCTGAGTTAGACAGGACTGGTGCATATCATCTGTTTCGTACCATTTCGGATAGGATGACAGTCGTTGCATTAAGTATTATTTACTATTTAGTATACTGAGTAGTAGTATTATGATCTCTCTAGATCTGTTGTTGCATGTGTAAATTGTCTTCTAAAAATCCAGGCCCAATTTGTAGACCATCTTGAACATGTCCATTTCTATAGAGCAACTTAGGTTTTTTCATATGAGGAAATATATTCACTTCCCAATGTTATAAATCTTAATTTAATTCCACGGATGACCTTTTATATTTGATTCACTAATTTCTTAAATTTTATTTGTTTACTAGATAAATCTAATTGTTTCTTATGCTTTTTATCAATTTCTTATATGATCAGGTAACTATCTTCACTGGATTGTTCATTTTGCAAAACATTGCTGTGGTAATGTCCATTAATCTGCACTCTAATTCTCTTATTTATGGTTTCAAAATTTGTGTTGTTTCCTAGTCTTCCAAACCAATTCATCATGGCACTGAAGCACCTATTTAAATGTTAAACAATTATCTCACGTTAGTACATAAACTTCAGGCTCAAGATCAAAGAGGAGCTGCAAATGGCATAGCTGTGACTGCAATGTCCATTTTTAAAGCAATTGCTCCAGCAGCTGGTGGTGCTATGTAAGTATTACTCATTACCTTGTCAGAGCTACATGATGTCTTATGAGTCCATGGCTCAGATGAAACAGTTTTAAATATTGTTCCAGTGATCTTTTTGTAGAGTCCCTTTTAGCTTATTACCAATGTTGTAAAACATCAAAATGAAGAACTTGACCACATTAGGTTTGATAAATTATCTCCTGGTGGCTGAAATCCTTAAATTGATATCTTTAAATCAACAAATCAGTATAATAACTAAGAAATGTAAGTGAAAGATGTCTTGAAACTTTTGATACATGAATCCAACTAATAGCGAGAACTTTTTATCTTTCTTAATATTTCACAGTTTGATAAGCAAAGATCTGTAAAGTTGTCCTCTCCAAAGTTTCATTTTATAGTTATTCACCATATAAATTGATTCCTCATAATAATTTATAGATTTATTATTAAAGCACTTTCTCACTACACAGACCTACATAGACATATGATAAACTGAAGACATTTGTGGCCTGAAACTGCATTAAAAAAATATTGGTAGAGAACTTGGATGGGAAATCGACACTCATAAGTATGATCTGATGATTCTGATCTATTTAAATTTCTCCAGAAACATTATTTCTGCCCTTCTTTTTTTGCCAATTTATCTATTCAAAATAATATGGATGATATGAATAACATTAGCAAAGAAAATTTATCCTGATGCATATAAGCTAATATCCTAGCCATTGATCTGGATCTATGTATGATCACAAGAAGGATATGTAAGACTTCATAGGAAAAGTTGACATTTGTTCCTTGAAATTGGCATACTGATCATGCTCAATGGTGCCCCATGGTGCTTTCCTTGGTTTCCTATTAAAGTGTTCAAGTGGTCTATACTTCTTAGTCTATCCTAACTTAATTCTCTCTATACCGAGGAATGCAATTTCACCATGGACCAGCACAAGTCTGCTCAGTTCCAATATATCGACACACAGTATGACAGAACATGTCAAGGTATCTGAGTGCTGAGGGAGGGGGGTAGAAAGAAGACAGCACAAGTCCGCTCAGTTCCAGTATACTGACGCACAGTTTGACAGAACACATCATGGTATCGAGTGCTGAGGGAGGGGGGTAGAAAGAAGGTGAAGAAGAACAAAGAGGGAGAAGGAGTAAGAGGAAAAAGGAGTGAAAAACAGAAGGAAAAAGAAGAAGAGGAAGAGGGAAGAGGAGAAAAGCAGGAGTGAAAATGTTAGCTTACTTTCATGATTCCTAGACAAAATCTGCTGATTTGATTTCATGTATGCTGATCCTTTACTATAAAAACTAGGATTTTAGCTGGACATCCTAGAAATAAGTAAGTATACCTTAGTTTCTCTCTAAGGACAATATTAAAGAAACTGAGTATTGACACCAGTACCTGAACCAGTTCCCTGTCAAAAATATACTAAGTTGTATTGGCCAATATACATTGGTCCTGATTAGGAGAAAATAATTAGACAGAGAAGAACAAACACACCCCAAAAAAAAAAAAACAGATTGTACCAACTACCAACCTAATTCTATATCCTTCTTGATCACCGTTGCTTTGTTGAGCTAGAGGGGAAAGAAGGATCATGAGAATTGAGGGTTGATGTATGTAATACCTGGCCTAAACCATTTCCTTAAGGGATCAGTCAATTGTATGGCTAGTTTGGGCCAAATCAGTGGAAACCATTTAGGTTTCAGTCTGAAATAGCATCTTATAGGAAATCTGGTCCATTGTACAACGTAATGGTGCAGTTTGGTCTACAAACAGTCCTACGTTCTGTTGTATACTGCCCATATCAAGCAGTATTGTCATACAGTATTCCTATTAAACTTTTTAAATTTCTTTGATCTGTGTGTATTATGGATTGTAACCAAGATGTATAAGTTAGTAGAAGATTCCATGTTTTTGTGACCAAGATTATAGATTTTTAATTAATGAGATAACTCGAAAGCATGGTCTGTTTAGTGCCTTGTCATTAAAGAAAAACTTGTCAATTCTGTGTCTAAGAATTGAAATCAAGGTGGCATGCATCAGACAGGGGTGTACCACTCAGTATGCCCAGGTGAAACAATAGAAACTTGACTGATCGGTTAGATTCTGACCACACCGGGCAGGTTGTGTCAAATCATTTGGGTCCAATAGTCAAATTGACTATTGGACCCTTGGTTTAGCCTCTTTCCCTTGGTTGTTAAAGATCAACGGAAGCAACAGAGGATCACATGACAAAATTACTCCTCAACAATCCAAAAAAGATAAAATTGCTATCTCATTTTAAAAAACTATAATTACTAACCATTTATGACTCATTTGCACTTTATTTTTGCTGAAATTGAATTGAAATTGCATTAGATTATGGTTTAAGGGGTTTTTTTATTTTCAGTAATTTTTTTACCATTTTCTTTCTAATTTTTTGAAAATCGGTATGTACCAGCATAAGTACGCTGTTACCCACTGGTACATACTGGTGTGGGCAACGAACGGCAGCCCAGACTGGCACTTCTGGTCAGCACGAGATGGCGATCCTTTTTCAAATACCAAACATTGTCAACTGTAATGACCAGTATTTATACTTTGCACCCCTTACTGGTATGCAGTGTGTACTACCTGTATCACAATTATACTGATCTATGAAAAAAAATTTGTATCATTGTCAAATGGTATACCACACTGTATACCCTACAGTACCAACAGGCTGTGGGGTCAAAGCAGTGGGTTGGTATTCGGTATGAACTGATATCAAAATCCTTGGCATGTATAACTGGTGGTCAATTTGTCTTTGATCCTACCAAAATAGATATGTGCTCATATAACATTCATGAATTTAAGCCTAAACTTATGTTTTCTCTTTCCTTTTTTTGGCTCATTCTTTAAGTGAGATCCTCACTGTTTGCTGGAAAGAGGACTTCCTTTCTGTATGATGGCTACATCCTGCTATGATTGAGTTACATTTGTTCCTATGTTCTTTACTTATATCAGCTATACCACGATTACAGATTTTCCTGGGCACAAAAGCGCCAACATGCTTCCTTCCTTCCAGGTAAGCATTATATAGTAGCTAAGAAGACACTACAGTGTTACAGAACCTTCCCTTTTTGTTCATCTGATTACTCTACTAAATGTTACCTAGTGCCTTAACTTTGACTACAATTAAAGTTTCCTTTGTTAAAGTTGACTACTAAACACTTCAAATGACAATATGTTTGTGTACCTTGGTTTTCTGTCGATAGTCATCCATTTAATTTTTAAGATTTTGAGACTAATTTATTCATAGGATTTTGAAAATGAGCTTCAGTTCTTGTTGCATCAATATCGAGAGTAAATGCAGTATTTTGGCTCTTCCAAAATTCAGTGACAACAATGCAACCCAAGTTTACTTGAGGAAGTTATATTAGAATTTAATATTAAGAATGAGAACTGACTTGGTTTTGTAGTGTAAAGTGATATTGGTCTATAAGATCAATAGTGGATTATAACTCGCTGATGCAAACTATTGAAATAACTTGGAAGACAATTTCTTTGTCATTTATACTCTATCCAGCAGAAAAATAAATTACTCAGACAGCTAGCATGAAATCATGAATACTAATTAAGTCTCACAAGAATATAATTTTATGGTATTCGCAGTCATAATGCTTTTCAATATAACACTAAAGTAGAGGGAAAATTTTAATGTTGGTTGAGAAGTTAGCTAAAACATGAAGGAAAATAGCAAAGAAACAATTGACAACGACATAATCTTGATTGTGTTATCTTTTGCTTTAAAAAGGGAAAAAACAGTAGGATGGGGTAGAAGCCACAGATAGATGAAACGGAGATTATAAATGAAGAATGTCCTACAACTGAAGTGTTGATCAACCAAATGTAGTTCCTGTTTGCATCAAGAACTATTCAGTATTTCCTTGCTAGCAATTTAAGTTGATTATGTACACACCTGTTCATTAATGTTAATATGCATCTTGCAGTTTTACCATTGACAACTCTTGCTAAGATTATGCAATGCCTTCCACTTGCAATGCTGCACTAGCCAATTTCAGTTCTACATTAACTCCATTATTTTGTGTTATTCTGACATTAATTTATCATTTTTTAAAATTCTTCTTCATTGTATTTGTCTTAATTGGTTTGCAGGTGATCAAATGGTTTTCTTCATTTTGAACGTGGTAGAGTTTATTGGACTCCTGTTGTCCTTCAAACCTTTTCTGGTTCAACGATGCAACAACTAGAACACAACACTGTCACTATGATCGTAAAAGATACATCGATGTGCAGTTACCTTTGCGAAGTGCAGAAACTACAACTTTCATGTTCTTCGATGTTCGTCATATTATTTTCATGTGATTCTAATGACCAGGTGAAGATATTATTCCATATACATATATATGCATATATGGGTGTGATGTAATCTAGCAGATTGATCATTTCATATGTGGTGATGTACTACAGTGAAGGATCAACTATTATGGAGAAGTGGACAAATAATGCCTTATGTTGGAGTCTTTTACCTGTAATATATAAGGGTGGTGTTATTAATTGGATCAAGTGATATGAAATCATTTTATTTAAATTATCCTTATTTTTCTTGTGTGTAGCAAGATTTGAATTCAGGAAATGAGATTCTGCATCTGAGTAAGTTATTCCCCAATCTGATCAGTACAGTAGCACTAATACAACTTTTGATGTTCTTGTTGCTTATGATTTATAGTAGCATTTCATGATGAAAGTTGTACCAAGTTTGGAACTTTTGGGAAATCAGCTTGTAATTATCTTTCTCAACCACAAACTCTTGTTGTACTGGGAACAAAGGAACGTTATGGAAGGTTTAGATGAGTTCTGGAAGTGTAATACCCTGATTTAGTTCTATATTGGAGCATAAGAACAGAGCAAATTTTTTACTCGTGGCATTTTCTCATGCAAGGGATAACCACTAACCATAGAAAGAGTCATCCAACAACATTCCACCTTTACTAAATTTCCGTTGATTAAATAACACCATGCTAATAAAAATATAATGTACTTTTTTTTTATACTCTCTTACATAGTGTATACAAATTTACTGCTTCTCGCCACCGATTTCGTTTCGGTGTACCTTAATATTGAGCCCGACGTCTATGTAAGCGAGGGAGAGCCATCATGTGTTTTGTATTGTTGCTGAATCGGAAATATAATACTCACATATCGAGTTTCAAACTATAATGGAAGGAAAGAAGGAAATCGACGAATTAATTTGTTCACCAATTTTACTCGATTATAAAAATAATAATCTATAATTTCGAGCCGCCGCCTCTATTTTGCATTCTGATGAAGACGAAAAGGTTGTATTCGAATTTTCAATTAATATTAGCTATTTATTTCGGAAATAAAAAGAAAGCAGCCATTCAAGTTGTTTTTGATCATTAGTAAACCCCGTTGTTGCATGTGAGAGTCACGCGAGAAGCCGCATTTTAAAGGGAAAGCGAGACGCCCTCATGGCATAACACTCCGGCTCGGGCAAAACCTCCGTTGGTGGGGTGGGATTATGCTACGCTGCAGCGCAAAAATGGTGGCACTTCTCCCCAATTCCCGCATCATCATCGCCTCCCACGGCCTCGGTCGTCCTCACATTCCCTTCTCCCGATTCCGCAACTTGCATCGTGTCGCTTCGGATTGCGGTAGGAAGAGGCTTCCTGGTGCCCGCTATCCGCTCGGCCCCTTCTTTTCCTTCACGAATCCCCCCTCTTCCGTTGGGTTTGGAGGTGTGGTTCGTCTTCTGTCGTCCGGATTTGAGCCGAAGGGTTTCGATTCCCTGCGGCTTCGTGCCGCTTCTGATGGTGGTTCTGGCGGTCCCACCGGTGGTGACGGTGCCTCCGGCGGTGGAGGTGGAGACGAGAGCGGTGGTGGGAACGATCGGTTCTTTTTGTCGTGGTAAGAAGGTTGCGTTCTTATGTCCTCTGTGCTTTTCAATATTTTAGTGCTGAAGCTCTTTATCATGTTGAATTTGCTTGAACTTTCTTAAGCGTAATGTGGTCCGTTCAGATTCTAGTTTCAAGAAATGGATATGAAGAAGGGATTAAAACTAGTAATCATTCGAAAATATTTGGTCATTTTGAGGAGTGCTCTGCCTTATCACGTGAGGCAGGAACATCGCGAGGTCTATTTAAAAAAATATTTTCATGATGGGAACGATGTTTCTATCAGTGTGATGTTATTTAGCATTATATTATCTCAAAGTGTTAAATTTTACTTATGTTCCAAGCTAAGGGTGGTGAACTGTGTGCATAGGGCTCCTACCATTGTAGGATCTTGGGAGGCTCAACATATGTAATCTTACACTTGTGAATAAATAGTTCCGATTTAATCATCCAGGTTGCAAAGGGGCAACCTACCATGACCCTAGGCTCGCCCTTAATAATTTAAGTTCCGAGATAGTCAAATAATTTTAGTTAGCGGACTAGGTTTATTTAAGCCTTAATAACACTGGTAGTGAATTAACATGGATTTGGTGAAAATGTGCTGAAACTATCTTATGTAGCAGTGGCACTTTCATCATAGATTTCAGTGATATGCTTTTTGCATACTATATATGTGTTGGGACATTTGATGTCTAATAGTACCACAAATCAAGAAATGATGTCAAAATTTGTGTGTTCTATGGCTAACCCCCTTTTGAGGGATTAACATATAGTAGTGCTTTAAGATGTTTGTACTCAACTAAGGTTCACAGTGAATTAACATGACCAGTAGCTGCTAACTAGCTAATCTAAACAAACAGAAGATACTAAAAATATTTATCACACAAGATATTGTTGTCACTTCTTTCAAGTTATTTCTTGTAGAAAGATTTTGGAGATACTTATTTTCCATAGGATGATACGGGAGGTTTGATCCAGAAGTTTGTGTATTTGAGAGATTTTAAAAACAATTATCAGAGCAAAAGAAAGTATTAGTTAGCTTTCTCCTAGCAGTAAATAGAGGATTTCCTTTTATGACAAATAGAGATGTATTAGGATATGATGAAAGATAAAGGTTCCTTATTAATATAGCAAGTGGTTCAAACTTGAGTGTTTCTAATAAACTATAAAAGACATTAGAATGCCTATAAAAAGAGAGTATCCAGTGCACGAGGCTCCCATTAATGTGGGATCTAGAGAGGGTCAATGTATGTAGCCTTACCTTTAAATATTTAAAAAGGTTGTTTTCGTGATTCGAACCCCGGTCTTCCAGGTCACAAAGGAGCAACCTTACCGTTGACAAAGACCTGCCCTTAAATTGATGAGTACAATCATGGTTCACCTTACTCGTCCATACTGGTGTACCGACCGTCGGTATGGTACGTGCCGAACTATACCATCGTACCAACACATGGTATGTTGGGGCATACGGACAAACCGCCCATACTGGTCCCTTATTGGATTTGTACGTACTGCTCATGCCGAGTGGTATGTCACGATATGACAAACCTTAAGTATAGTCACATGCAAATGCTGGGAAGAAAGAAAGAACTTGGTATTCATGACAGTTTGTTCTTTTGTTAACTTAGTTTACTCTTCCTAAATCATTTGATATTCCCATAACAACTTTGGCATAACAGATTTGTGTTACTTGATGTTGGATAGACACATCAAGTGGGTAGATCCAATCTCCAACATTGAATTTACTAGCAATGCTTAAGTTCAGAGGCAGAATGATGAAGAATAGGGATTGGAACTTTGACACAGCCAATTTATTAAGTTAGAAAGGGGGTAATGACTAGTGAAAAATTGTTTACGTGGGTTTCCAGAAGGCATTGTGGTTACTATGAATTTGAGGTACTGTGGATTATATATATTATACTAGGGAAGCCAATTTTTGGTTCCGTGGATGGAAGGAAAATGGTGAAAGAACAGAAAATTTTGAACGATGGGAGGCACACTGGGAATGCAATCTGCTAAAATGGACAAATTGTAGAATTGAGGATATTTAATGTTGCTTTCCCATTGTCAAATTCTCAAATCGTTTTTGAATGGAGAGGCGTATTTGTGAATTTCTTCTGCATACCCTTTTTTCTCATCCATTTTTTTCTTCTATTTTTCAAAAGTTAAAAGTTGATCCATAAAACAACATAGGCTTCTTTATTTTGCTTTTTTAATGCTCAATATTGGCATTGGACCATTCATTGTGACCATAATGATACATATGGTCAGAATTTTGGAAGTTTATACCTTTTCACTGAAACCTAGTCAAGGGGCTAATAGTTGAAATGTTGAATGTTCTAATAATATTTTAGTCATTGAGGTGGGAATGTGATTCTTGATAGTTCTTTGATGACTTTCATTGAGGTTGGAATTTGATTCTTGATAGTTCTTTGATGGTTTCATCATCAAGTCTGTTCCTTTTAGAAGTTTTTAGTGTTGAAGTTGTATGCATTATAATATGTAGATTTTTTAAACTTTTTTTTTAAATGGAGAAATGTTGACAAATATCTATTTACTCCCTTCAGGTACTTGATGGCACTTGATAAATATCCAGTGATAACTAAAGCTATTACATCTGCATTTCTAACTCTTATTGGAGATTTAATTTGCCAGGTTCCTTCTCCCCCATATTAGTGACTCTGGTAGTATTAAATAAATATTTTTTTTTGCATCTACTAGACTTATCAATGATGATGAAGACATTGTTAAGACATATACTCCAGCATGATACATCATTCATTCTTTCAATTGGTTAACTGAAGTTGGACTTATTACCAGAATTAGTAAAGCTGCTTATGACACTTAAATAGAGAAACTGCATAGCAGGCCGTCAACCACAAATTTGGTTCTCGAAACTAGAAGATTTTTAAGAATATTTGAAGTGACCAAATGTGTCAGTGTAAATTGGGGATATTTGGTGACAGAAACCCTAAGAGACACATCAAGCAACAAAAGTAAGATTCAGAAACAAATTATTTAAACTAAAGGAACTTTCAGCAAATATTTAGAGGTTGTTTAATTTGTTAGTGAAATGCGGTCTAAACAAGTCAAGTGGATTCAGATCATTATCATGTTGTCCTTATTAATTTGGTACTAATTAAACCTAAAATTAACTAAAATTCTATAGTTCTATGGTTCTAAACTAAAAATTTTTCGTAGAACATAATGTCACAAAATTATTTACGTGGATTATGCTCTGTTTCTACAAGAAAATATGCTGGCCCACCTTTATCAAAATAATGGATTTGCTATGGATAGGATTTAGGAGACAATGTTGTTTTTAACTTTTTTCATGAAATAGTTCAAGTATTCTAGATGAGGTTTAAACTCTGGGTTTAAAATACCTTATTGGATTAGTATGATACTAGCATACTGTGTGGTATACCTATCTAGAGCATCTAAAAGAAGTCCAAACCCGGTGCACAAGGCCCCAGATTGCTTGCCAACAGGACTTAGGAAGGATCAATGTGTTCGGCCTTACCTCTATATTTGTAGTGAGCTTGTTTCCAAGATTCAAATCCTGGTTTCCTATATCGTGAAAGAACAACCTATACCAAGGCTCACTTACATCATCTAATATTGTAAAACAAATATAAAAAGATTACCAACCAGTTCCGAGCTATGTGGTCTTGTATTGATTTTCAGTCAAACTATTAAATACCTCAGCATATATTAGTCCACTTAGTATTTGAAACCTTGTTTTAGATTATACCAGAATCCCAGCTTGTTTAGTAGATTTGGGCACCAGCAGGACCATAAATAGTTATGCTTATAAGCCCTTGAGGTTGATGCTTGGAATGCTGTCTCTTCTCAATGCAGTAAATTTATTTTAGTATCATTATCCTTTTTTCTGTGCCATATTAAATAATTCTCATGATCCATGCCAAAAAGAAAGAACACAATGTTTTGTACTTCAATCATCTACTTTTTTTATGTTCATTTATCAAAGCCTAATGAATTTTGACCCAGTATTACTGCATATATCTTGCTCTAGCACTTAGTTACCAATTGTATCTTTCCAGCTGTTGGTTGATCAGGTAACCAAGTTGGATTTAAGGCGAACATTTGTGTTTACTTTCTTGGGACTGGTACTAGTGGGTCCCACATTGCATTTCTGGTAAGGATATATAATTTGTGCTTTCTTCTGTTGTGAAGTGTTTACTTATTAATCCATGATCTTCCGCTAGAAAAGTTCCATGTTTAAATATTGAGAGATGTTTGGTCAGAATAAAGTCAATCCCATGCAAGGTGTCTTCTATTTCTCTTGGTAAAGGATGTGCTCACATGTAGGGTTCGCCTTACCAGTTCGTATCGGTGTACCAACCGATCGACGGTTTGGTACATACCTCTCCATACCGACGTATCGTGTGTCGGTATGGCAAGGCATACCGACGGCACAAAAAAAATCTCCAAAAATTCTTGAAAAATAGAAAAGAAGTTAGATTAGGGTTTTTAAGTTAGAAATAAATATAAATTTAGTATAATTTTAGCAAAAATAATCTAAATTAGGAAAGAATAGTAGCACATTTTTTCAGGCTTTGAGGAGTAGCTTTGTGGTACGTTTAGGACCATCCTTTTATTAATTATTACAAAGAATTGATTTAGATTGTTAAATTATTTGTTAAACAATTTAAACTTTAAAATTCAAATGAATTAAGTAATCAATCGATGGATATACCTGGTTGTACCATAAAAAGAACTATGGGACTTCTCGAGCAATGGATCGAGATCCTCGATCCTTTGTATATGTATATAAATTTAATATGTTTGTCGGACTCAATTTTGAAATTGATCCCATGACATAATATATTGATACACCGTATGCGATTGGTGCATTAATATGGTGATGGTCATAGTTTGATCGTTGTGAACCACGTGTCCGAGGCCGCTCCACTATAAAATATGTCAAACACCCTAATAGGTATTAAAGACATTGAATTCACCCAATATGGGTCAAATTTTTATTACATCATCATTAAAAATACTAATCACAACATTAAAAAACTTAACTAAAACCTAATTAAACCTATTGTACCATTACAAACATGTAAATCGCCTTAATATGTATGAAATATAAAGATTTTACCCATTAGGTACTAATTTCGAAAAAAAATCAGTATTTAACACACTAATCACAACATTAAAGGCCTTAATTACTCCTTGAGTAACACTATTATACCATCATAAAGACCTCAAACAACATATTAGACATTGAGAACATAGAATAGGCTTAATCATCTTATAAATCATCAAATATCGAGAAAAAAATACATACCTTTGATTAGAGAGTTCTTCCTCTAACTTATGTGTTAATCCTCCCTAATTAGCCTCTCAAGCTTGGTCCAATCTATAAATCATAGCTTTGTGGAGTTCAAGAGAGTGCAAATGAGAAAGTGAGAGAAATATATGAGTGAGAAAGTGATTGAGAGAGTAGATGAGTTAGAGAGAGTGAAAGGAGAGAAAATGAGGGGGTAAAAAAGGTTTAAGAACCCTTAGATCTAGTTCAAACGGTCAAATGGACCATTTGAATTAAACAAATCCCAATCATTGGTCGGTATTGATCAACATTCGATCGTTACTGATCGGTACAGGTCGGTAACGATCGGATTTCATTCGTTCTGACCAGTCCAAACCCTGTAATAGATGATACAGGGTCCCCTATTATGGACTGCCTGGTATATGGCGGTTTGCATGTCAGTCCCCTGCCAGACCAATACAGGTCCGCATTGCGAACCATGCTCACATGTACTCACCATCTCCCATTCCTTTAATGTGCATGTTTGTGCCTCTTTATTGCACTTAAATGTCTTATACATGCCATTCTTTTTTGCTAACGTAGGTACTTGTATCTGTCTAAGTTGGTCACATTTCCTGGAGCATCAGGTGCATTCTTGCGCCTTATCCTTGACCAGGTATATAAATTTCTTTTATTTGTGTAATGTCTATTGAACATTTAATAACCTGCCTGAAATATTAGTTTCCTATTCAACCTTTAAGTATGAGCATTTTCTATTTCATAATGAGTTGTATTAAGTTTCTGGTAATCCTCCTCTTTGTTATTTTACTTCACACATCATAGTCTTCACATGGGTGCCACCACTCTGGCACAGTTTGTCTTCTCTCCCATCTTCATAGGAGTCTTTCTTAGCTCAGTTATTGCCTTGGAAGGAAGGCCTTCTCAAATAAAGCAGAAGCTTCAACAGGTGAGGTGTCATTTTTCCTATGAATAAATTTTCAAGTTTAAACTTAATTTTCTCCATGCCTTTATGCGCATAATATCATGCCTTTGTGTAGGAGTGGTTTTCAGCAGTGCTAGCAAATTGGCAATTGTGGATACCCTTCCAATTTCTTAACTTTCGGTTTGTTCCTCAGAAGTTTCAGGTGTGATGGATTCCTATCTCATGTAATCTTTAATAGCTAAAATTTACAAACCTGTCTAAGCAGTTGTTTTCTTTAGACTTCTGCAGTCTTTTCAGGAAAAATATTTTCTGCTACTCTGATAAATTCTAGTGCATTATACTGCAAAGTTCTATTGTTTGCGAAGATTGAATTTTCTTTTTGAAAATTTGTTAAAGGTTAAACTAAACTTGTATATCATAACATTTTATTCTCATAATAAACAAGTAATCCACTATGCTTCTTTTGTTTATTTTTCCTACTTTGCTTCTTATAATTTGATAATTTTTAATGACAGGTTCTGGCTGCGAACTTTGTCGCTCTTGCATGGAATGTGATTCTCTCATTTAAAGCCCATAAAGAAATTGTGCTGAAATAGGTATCTTCAATTACTTTGAATTTGACAGCTGAGATTTGACTTTAGTAATGGTAACACATTTTGTAGTTTAAAATTGGTGAGAACTGTTAAGTCCAGATTAACATAATTAATTGGTTGATTCTATTAGACAATCTGCAACACTTATGTCAGAGGAATTAAACTGATGGGAGTACTTGCCAAACCAGATCATCAAGTTGATTAGAGTTAGAATAGTGCTTTCATATTAAAATGTTACCATAGTTTCCTAGTTTACAGAAACTCGTAAAGGTTTGGTGGTGCTCTAAGCTTTTCCGTAGTAAAAGCACTGTCAATGATTGTGATGCTGGTGATAGGCACATTGTATAGGTTAGATGAATGCTCTGCTCCTTTGATATCATTTTTTCTAATTAACATTGAGAAAGATCTATTGCTTTGGTATTGTTTTTCTATTAACATTAAGAAACAGAGTCAAGTACACAATTTAAAAAATTTACACTTGACTAGCAAAAAACCAAGATCTACCGTTGATCTTCATAGATCTAAGTTAAATATTTACCGATTTGTTTTGGACCTACATGGATCATTATCAGATCAAAATAGATCTTGGTTAGAACTGCGAGGATCGAGATCCAATCTATGTGGATCTTTGATGGATCCATGTAGATACTGCTTTAAATTTACTTCTGTTCTACAATGAATCTACGTCAATCTTAGGCGGTCTAAACTGTTCTTTGGTCGATGTGCACTGTTTTTTGTGAGGTCCTGGTCAATCTAGGAACCAAGGAATCTAAGTTGCATCTGGGTCCATCTTGGCTGGATGTATGCGGACTCTGGCCAAGCTCACTCCAATCTAGCCTGGGATCTCCAAGGATCTAGCTTACATTCAAATAAATTTATTAAATGAAATATATGTTGATCTGCCCTTTTAACAACAATCCATGCTTGAAACTATAAATTTTAGCCTTAATTTAATAAAAATGGCTTTATTAAGAAAAAAAATACCTAATAAGCATGGTGGCAGAATTTAAATTTACCTTGATTTGGAGAAAAACCAAACTCCCTCTTAAGAAATCCATCATCTACTGAGAAAGGATCTAAATCCTAGCCATTTGAGAAATTTGATGTTAAAAGAGAAAAGTTTGAAGGAGAAATAAAAAAAGACTGGAGGAGCGGAAATGAACTGCTGATAGAGAAGAACGAGGATGAAAGGGGGAACTAGGTAACGAGGAGGAGTTTTGATGGGGTTGTTACTGGCAACAGGCATTAGGCTTACCTCCTGGAATAGCTCGATACTGGTCTCAATACTAGGCCATACAACTGGTATGAATCCGGACAGGGCAAAATCCTCTAGTCTACATTTTAAATTGTGATAGGAGTTGTAAGTGCTGATTGTTACAGATGAGTCCAACCGAAACCTTAAACCTTGTCTCAAACAAACTGTAATTGCTTTAGAAACCAAGAATTTTGAAGAGAATGATTGGAAAAATGAAATTTAAAGGTAGAGAGATGGTGAAGGCATATTTTTGTAATGTTTTTTAAAGTGTGTTTAAGATTTTTATTCGTGAAAAGTTCTTCTATTTCCTTTGTAATGTTTTAGGACTCCACTATGATTGATTGTTTAAGATGTTTTAAGGGCATCGCCTAATTGATTAAAACAACTAAATTTCTTGTGCTAATCCAGTTAGCTTTGTATATTGAATCCTTTTGCCTTATCTCTTTCAATACTTGCATCGGATTGATCCATCAGAGTTTATAAATATCATAGCAAGAGGAATGATAAGGTATTCGCAGAACACCAATACTGAGTTGAAAACTTTTTGATGGCCATAAAAGTTTTGGTACACAAGAGTTACAGATTTACTATTGCAGTAGGAATTGTCAATAGGTCATCTTTGTTGACTTATAATTTAAAGTTGTTGGATCTGTCTTAAAATCCATATGGAATATTGCTTCTTGATTCTTTCCTGCTGTGATGAAGAAACAAAAAATAGAAGGGCTCTGTTAGAGTTGAAAACAATTACCATAACACAATCTAAAGGGCCATACAAAATGTCTGAAGGATAATTCTTGTGTGTCTGTGTGGAAATGGTGAAAATTTTGATATAATAAAGATACCAGATAATATATTATTGTCATTTGATTGCTAGTTCAACAATGGCTAGTTTGAGATGCTTGGCCAGATTGATAAGGGCTTCTGAGTGTTCCAAGCATATGTCTTGACACATTTGTTGGATAATTGTGATATGATCACCAGTGGATTAACTAATTATTTGTATTTATGATTTTATATTCTAAAATATGGCTAGATGATTAAGTCTAAAATTTGGGACCACTTACAACATTTTCATGGTCTTTGTCCAGAAGCAAATGTATGGCTTAGCTGATACATGTTACTGCTCCTTATGTCATTTCAGAAACAAAAACTTTATATCACTTGCATTAAGATCCCTTCTGATTCAAAAGACATATGGTGAACAACTGACACAATTCCTTCAGTCACTTTGTGTATTACATTTATGTTGTCTGTCCTTTCATTATATCATCAATTGTCAAACTCAGATGTTCACAAATTTCAAAACTGCTCCTAAGACTTGCAAAGGAGCCATCTTGAACTCCAAAAAGTGTCTAAAAATGTGCCATCTTGATTATTTCATATTAGACCCGCCAGAATCATCAAGTGATAATTATGGAGAACAGGAACCATATTGACCAATGTGTAGTTTGTTTTTGAGGAGGATCATGAGAGTTGGATTATTGTCTCTCGTAAATAATCATCACTAGCTAATTTACTTTTCTTTTTGTGTACTGCTTTTTATCTCTCCCTTCAGGTCATAATTGATGTTATATACTAAACTATTTCCTGCCAGAGCAAACAGATAATGATTGTAACCTTTGTCATGGAATTCTACAGCTGGCTAAGTCAACATTTGCTCGCACCAATCTCAGCAACCAGTTGCATGTCTTCAGAAATAATGCTGCCAAGTAAAGCTTTATTTGCTATCAGTTAGCATTTGACCAGTTTTAGTTTGTTTCTTTTATGTAAGTCTAGAGGAAACATGCGCTATTTTAGGACTTTGTCTTGTTGCTTTAATTGAGGTTGCATTTCTCATTAAAACTTCCAGAAAGCTAAAAGATTTGTGGTTTTTATGAGCTTTTCATCTTTGCAGCTTTCCTTTATTATTATTATGATTAGAATTCTAACTTTTCTGCATGTTCTTCAGAGATTGACCTTTATTTGCCGCTTTCCTTTATTTTTAGTGAACGTGCTTGTTTTTAGATTACATGTGCACAAGGTCTCAGTCAATGTCCGGCGAGGATCAATCAATGTATACAACCTTGTAACTTTGATATCTAATGCTGTGTTTGATCCCAATGCAAACAGTGTTTTTATCACGTGAGATATTCTCGTGTGGAATCCCAAGGTCAATCATGTTCTGGATCTGAGATCTGTATAGAAGTTTTATGTCTCTGTGAGACATCAGAAGATGACTTAAAAGGGCTAACTCATCGGATGAAGTTCTCACCAACGGGGAAGATCAATATATAGTCTTACGTTTATATTCACAGAGATTATTTTCCAAACTTGAATTCTAAGTTTTTAAGTTGCTATCGATATTTATTGGAGAAACGTCAAAAGATAGTTTGTTTATAATTCTTGTAGTTGTTCTTGCTCGATTTGCATCCGAGAAACCAACCTTATTCTTCTCTAAATCAATAAATTGCGTTTAAGAAGTTAGGAAGAAAATTTTCCCTGATATAATTGCAAATATTGCCTTGTTTGTTCCTAGATTAATTACTATTTGATAGGAAAAATAATCAACGAGGGCTCGGCATTTAGCAGCCTAGTCAATATGAGGAGGACAAGTGACAAATACTATGGGGATATTGTCTTCATATCTTAGGATATTTTTCAAGTTAAACTCACTATAAAAAGCTCATGGCGTTTGAGGTTAGTGACTATTCATTAAAATGCTTTTACTAGAAAGATTAGATTGAGAAACTCATTTGACCTTGGTGTTCGTGTAGATTAGATACCAAGCATGCACCTGAATCTATCTCGGTCTTCGTTGAGCATTCGAGTCATCCTTGTCACATCATGCTTTTTGTGTACACTGACGCGAATTGAGTGGGGTTGATCTGAGCAGCACCGATATATATATATATATATATATATATATATATATATATATATATATAGGGATTTTTTTTTTCTTCGTACTCATCCAAAAATCTAATGAACATATATATGATTAGACTAAGTAAATTAAATGACGTGGCTTCTGGTCATATGGGGGGCTGGAAAGAGTAATGTATGTGATCTCACCTGCAAATAGAAAATTCCTATTAACATATATTAATTACATCAGACTAAATAGATCAAGTATTAAAAATTAATAATGATGACTAACGCGCAACGTGGAAAAGATCAATATAGATAACTTTACTTTTAAATACAAAAGATTATTTTTATTACTAAAATAGTGATCTTTTAATTGTAAAAGAACAATCTTGTCTTCTTTACCAGTTAATCTAACCCACTTCTGGCCCACTCCGAATAATTTGGGCGTAATTGTATACGTGCGGTATAATTGTGGTATTTGTCTCTCTAATCTAAATTTAGCGTGTATATATATATATATATATATAGTTGCTGTATTTCCTTTAAAGAATATATTTCATAAGAATAATAAAAATAATTAGGATTCTTAAAACTATTTTATGTATTTGTATATTCTCAATTTTGTAACTTTACAAGGATTTTTGTGTAAAAATCCCAGTAATTTGCACCACTCCTATAGCCCTCTCTCTGTCTCTCTCTCTCTCTCTCTCTCTCTCTCTCAGCGAAAAGGAGACAGATTTCCGAAACCTATTGGCGCTCAACCGGCTCCTTGACCGTTTGGAGCCAGTGATGAGCTGGATTCGTATGGTATACATCACTACTCGCTCCCTTAGATCGGTTCCTTGGATTGGTTCCGGCTCCTGATTCGTCCATTCCGTTGATTTCTGGTTTTTTTCTAATGATAGAAAACTAGGGTTTTTGTATCTTTTTTTTTTTCTCCGGATTTGCTTTTAAGGATTCTTTTTCTCCGTCCCTTTTCGCTGTCACGATGGGGCGTGCTTTCTTTGATTCTCTAGTTTGGATTTGTTTTCGTTTGTTGATACACTTTCTGGTAAGATTTAGGCCTTTTTTTTCCTTGAAGTTATTCATATCTGTCTTGCTCTCGTCAGTTGTACAGATTTCTACAGGAGTGTTCGTTTTGTTTGTCTTAATTTGGTGCACAGATGGATAGTTCTTATCAAGTTAATTTGTTGTTTGTGTTATCAGAACTTATGGTCCTCTTTTTCCGCTTGGAAAATTTGGTGAATTTTCCACTTTGTTGACTTTTTTTGTCTATCATAAATTTAGATTTTTTTGTCCTTTGTGTCACAATTTGGACTGTTTTTCGTGAAATTGTAGTCTTGTTAGGTTGTTTCGAGAAAAGAGACAGGCATGTCTGCATCGAATGCTGCGGTTCCAAATCCTGCAGCAAATGCTTCATTGACTTTGGAATTGAATGCTACACCAGAATCACGGAGAAGGGTTGCTGTCACAGAGAAGAAATCGAGTGTGGATAATGATGGGAACATGAACGACCTTAATCGTAAGATAAGAGGCCAGTCCTTGCACGAGAGGCCCAAAAATATCACAGAAGTGAAGAGAGGGTTGGTTGCTTCACCCATTGGTCCACGGCGTAAGAAAGGGATTCCAAAACCAGAGAAGCTCAAGTGGCAAACTTTCGTTAGTGTTGTTACAAAGATTTGCCTGCTTCTGGTGGCTGTTTTATGGCTTGGTCAGTTGATATGGAGATGGGAAGCTATGATAAGGTACAACAGGGACTTCTCCTCTTTAGATAGTGAGAGCAGGCTATTCGAAGTGGAGACATCTATGAAAAGCGTTGCAAAAATGTTGCAAGTTCAGGTGGATGTTGTGGAGAAAAAGATTTTTACCGAGGTAGGAATTGCAAAGAGAGAGCTGAAGAAGCAAGTGGAAGAAAAAGATCTGATGTTTGAGGAGGAACTGAAGAGTCTGGTTTCTCAAACTGATAACTTGGATAAATCATTAGCAGAATTGAAAGGCATGGGATTCTTGTTGAAGGAGGAGTTCCAAACTTTTTTGGACAAGTCTAAAGGAAGAAACTTAGGTAGTAGCAATCATGATGTGACTTTGGATGATGTTCGAAATTTTGCCAAGGAGATAGTGAAAAAGGAGATTGAGAAGCATGCAGCTGACGGGCTGGGAAGGGTTGATTATGCATTGTCTTCTGGTGGGGCAAGGGTGATTAGTCATTCAGAGCCCTTTGTTGTTGGTAAGTTTAGCAACTGGCTGTCTCTTGGAAAAGGCCGAAATCGGGTTCATTCTAATGCTCAGAAAATGTTGGAACCCAGCTTTGGAGAGCCTGGGCAGTGCTTTGCTTTGCAAGGGAACAATGGTTTTGTTGAGATTAGGTTACGAACAGGGATAATCCCTGAGGCAGTGACACTTGAGCATGTCTCAAAGGTGAGATCTTTTATTCTAGTATCTTTCTTGCTATTGCTCAAGTATTAATAAGTTATGATTTCAATTATTTAGTTTGTTCATATGATTTGTGACTTTGGTGTGAGAAATCAAGTCCAATGAGAAAATATATGATATACTTAATTATATTTACCTATTAACTAGTGAAGAAGCACTGGAGCATGCATTTAGTATGTTACATAACTATCTAGCACCAGGATATGATTAACCTTATTAACTTATTATGCAAATTTTCATACATATACAGGGAAAATTCTGTGTTCCATATCTCATTTCTTAAATGTAAAGAACTAAGGGATAATCTGCACATCACCAATAGCATTTTAGCATTCCATCTTTTATTATATATTTACAGATGAAAATCTTCCAGCTGGGAGTTATCTCCATGACTATAGTGGTAGCAACGGGTTTAACTTAACATGTGCATTTCCTTCACAGTTGCAATTCACGACACTTTCACATGAAAAAAGATGCAATATCTAGCCAGCAAATTTTAGCCAAAGGATGGAAATCATATGTTAAAAGACACATCCTGTAGAAGTTTTGCCTCCTTATCTTAGGATCAAAGTTCACTGTACCATGGCATACCGTTCGATATAAGCAGTATGTACCGATCCGATAGGTGATTAGTATGGGTGGTACATCGGTACACTCCTATGTACCGTGTGTCGGTATGCTCGCTATAGTTCGGTACGTACTGTACCAACGGTTGATCGGTATATTGGTATGGATCGGTAAGGCAATCCATGCTTATGATAAAAGCATTTGGAAGCATATACTTGAAGATAATTTGTTTTGCTGATCTATGTGATTGGGAATCTGTGGTTGGTCAGGTAGGTATCCGAGAATGATCTAGAAAAATATACTTCGAAAAGTCAGTTATTTTTGTACTGATAAAGAATAATACTGTTCAAACACTCCTGCTACTTTCTATTTTCTGGAAAAGGCACTTAAGCTACAGGCACTTTTGTGAGATTTTTATTGTATGAAATAGCTTCAAGTTACTTAAAATAACAACAAAGCTAATCAATAAGGGTAGGCAATTATTATATATCTTTAAATAAAGGGTAGATAGTTATTATCTTTGTGTAATTATTTACCTATTTAACCAAAAATATTTCCAAGGGAGAGACATTTCTTAGGTTAGATATTCATGAATGCATTAGCTCTTTTAAATTAATTACATGATCTTAATACATTAAGGGCATTGTCCGTTTTTGAGTTCTCTTGACTGATTTGGATAATCTATGACCATTTTGAGGCAATGTCATTGTAGAGGTATTCTAGTTTTAAGTAGAGTTAGTAGTTAGTGAAATAAATACTAATGTTGCATAAGTTGTGAATGGGTGTCAGTGACCAGTTTTGAGGCTCAGAAATATTTTTACCTCAAACCACCATAATCAAATGATTTTGGACGTACTGAATAGATTAATCTGACCGTCAAGAGGTTGGAGCTATACCATCTTATTTCCAGTGACATCTTGATTTTCATCCATGATCTGTATCTGAACCCAATGATGGACTCAATTAAGGAACTAAGTCCAATCACAAAATTAGCACCAACATTTTTAGCATCAAATTGCAAGAGGCCAAGGAAAAATCTAGCTTGGCTAAACCTAGTTGGAGAAAATCTTTTCTTAGATGCATCTCTAGGTCTGAACTGACCTTCTGAGGTTTTGGGTGGCCACTAGACAACTCGAACATACCATATCATTTGCTACAACGACTTGATCTTCATGTCTGATCCCAGCCTAGGTTTGATTGCAGATGCAAGACCTTGCATCAACTGCAGCATCATCATCAGCAACTTCTTTGTTACTTTGAATGAATGCCTGAGAAAAGATGGTCAAAAATAAGTGGGATTGCTGTAAAGCTAGTGATTATGTTGTGAGCACAGCGACATGTAGCAGTGAATAGCATGGTTATAGTAAATGAAAACTATGAGATCACATCTTGCCAAATATTTGCAGAAGGCTGCCTTGCCGAATGTCCCACTCATGGCCAGAGACTTGCTATTATGTTCTTTAACTTCTTTTCATGAATCAGTTTAGCATCATGAAATGGCTTGGAGATATGAACCACCGGGATGCTTCTGGTGACAATTTCCTTAGAGGAGTTCAACACATTGGTTTCTGTTAGAGTTGTATATCACCCGCTGTCAGACATCCACTAGTTCCACAAAATAGTTACACGATGATGTTTTCCAATTCTAAATAATATATGGTAGGATTGTGTTGTAAAGTCCAACTACATCAAAGGGGCTTAGTGTTAGGAAGAGTAATTGACCAAACCAAAATGATTGGATGTTTGACAATCTTTCTTTCTATATGCTTTTCCCAGTAGCACTTAAAATAGACTTGAAAAGTCTTTGATTTTGAAAATGCCTTAGATCCATTGATATATGTTATCTTTAATGCTACATTCATTTGGGTACTAAAAATGTTAGCATGGAACTGAATATGTTCTGATGGTCTATAGAAAGGGGTATAAGAAACTTCAAAAAGAATTTTAGACATATCCTTGTGTACATTTTATTTGAATCAGATATTAGTTTTACTCCTATAACATTGTGGTCAAATAGACTAAACCTTTCCAAGTGTAAGACTCGGCCTAGTCCAATGATTTGTGGCACAGCGACAGTAGCAGTGAATAGCCATGGTAAGTAAATGAAAACTCAATGAGATCACATCTTGCCAAATATTGCAAGAAGGTGCTTGCGAAGTCCCACTTCATGGCAGACCAGCGATGCTATTATGTTCTTTAACTTCTTTTCATGAATCAGTTTAGCATATGAATGGCTTGGAGATATGAACCACCGGGATGCTTCTGGTGACAATTTCCTTAGAGGAGTTCAACACATTGGTTTCTGTTAGAGTTATATCACCCGCTGTCAGACATCCACTAGTTCCACAAAATAGTTACACGATGATGTTTCCAATTCACTAAATAATATATGGTAGGATTGTGTTGTAAAGTCCAACTACATCAAAGGGGCTTAGTGTTAGGAAGAGTAATTGACCAAACCAAAATGATTGGATGTTTGACAATCTTTCTTTCTATATGCTTTCCCAGTAGCACTTAAAATAGACTTGAAAAGTCTTTGATTTTGAAAATGCCTTAGATCCATTGATATATGTTATCTTTAATGCTACATTCATTTGGGTACTAAAAATGTTAGCATGGAACTGAATATGTTCTGATGGTCTATAGAAAGGGGTATAAGAAACTTCAAAAAGAATTTTAGACATATCCTTGTGTACATTTTATTTGAATCAGATATTAGTTTTACTCCTATAACATTGTGGTCAAATAGACTAAACCTTTCCAAGTGTAAGACTCGGCCTAGTCCAATGATGTATGCCACAAGTTTAATACAAATTCATTTATCATTTTCCAGGTTAGTTACTATGATAGGAACCAGTGGTACATATAGAAGAATAGCATTTTAGCATTACTCATGCAGAGGGAATTGTAACTCATAAAAATTGTATACCACCAATGAAACTGTCTCATGGTTATGGAATAAGATTGTATTAGGATTTTATAGAGGAAAAACATGAATTTAGACCAAAATCTATTTCTACTAAGAAATTCATACCATTACCCATTGATGAAACTCACATGCTTCTAGGATGTGTCTCATCTCCTCTTCTTTTTTCTCTAATTATATTTTTTTTTATTGATATATAGTGTTCTAGTGGCATTATACTAGTCGCGACCAAGGGGTATATATGAAATTATGAAATTAGTCTATCTTTCAATCTCCTAGTATTTGCAGCTTCAACTTGCTAACCCCAGCTCAAAATTTAGGTGTTTTGGGCTTTAAGTTTTTTAGGCTAGTCACTGGTGTATGACAAAGTCCAACATAACCTTACATACTGCTTCACCTTCAGAAAAAAATTTCTGTGTACAATATACAATACTGGTAAAAACTTTATATATCTTTATATATATATATAATACTAACATCATCTCGTATCCTCCTATATATATATATATATATATAATACTAACATCATCTCGTATCCTCCTAGATAACAACCGCCATTTCTTCCTACCCTTCTCATTGTATTAGGCTTCCAAATCTCTCCACCACATCACCAAACTCCAGAAGCCCACCTCAAGCCACCAAGTCACTCCCTTAAAATTTATGGTCTTTAGCCATGCAAGGGAGCCTACAAGGACCTCCCAGACCAGCAGCAGCGTTGTCAGCACAAGATACCTTTAGTGTAGCCTCTTCATTTTCCTTAGGGTGGTTATATTTTGGAAGTAATTGAGATATAGTTGATGTGATCAGGCCAGAGGTCAACTCATATCAGGTTGCAGACTGAGCAGTCAGATCTCAGGATGCATCAAGTTAGCTCTAAACCTACCTGGTTTACCCAGTTGCAGATCTCTTTATTCTTGATGTTAGCTAACGTTTGATGTGACATCATATCAAACTTTTCTCGTTACTTGGCAAGTTAAGAATTATTTCATTTTCTGGATGAGCACGTAGGAACCGGTGATTTCTTTCTGTTAAAACATATGACTTTGGTGTACACAACAAAATTACAAGTTTTAATTTTATAGATAATAGGAGAAGATTGACATATGATTTTACAAGTTTATCTTTAAGAACAAGATCGTATAGGTAAGGATGCTGAGATGGATGTATGAGATCTTTAGGAACAACGTCATTAGGAAGTATAAGAATATTCCAGTTCCTATTAGTAACTGGGGATGTATTAGGAATATTCCAGTTCTTCAGATGTTGTCTGGATACATCTAAAGAAGACATATGAATATGCTTAACAATACAGGTTGGTGGTGGTAGATATAGAGAGAGTGCAGATTAGGAAAGTAACTGCTGGCTTTGCAGCTTCATAAGAGCTCAAATGGCAGGAAGGATTTATTGCAGCCAGCCCAGTAAATTGTGACTGCAGTTTATTGTTATATTCATGAACATGTTTTGGTTATTTTCCTCTTTTATGTTTCATCTTGCCCTTTTTCTTCTCTTGCTGTTGGCTTGTGCCTTATAATTATGGTCTTTGACTAATGAGTTGTTTAGCAGTAAATGACGCATCTGTCGTGGTCTATGATGTGCAGAGCGTCGCTTATGATAGGTCCAGTTCTCCGAAAGATTGTATGGTCTCTGCCTGGTTTGAAGAGCCTGGCAGTGATCCATCCAAACGTGCTGAGAAGACCTTCATTTTGACGAAATTCTCATATGACCTTGAGAAGAGTAATGCCCAGACCTTCAAAGTAGAGACAGCCATTTCAGGAATCATCAATATCGTCCGGCTTGATTTCTCCTCCAACCATGGCAGCTCAACTCTGACATGCATCTATCGCTTCAGGGTGCACGGTTACGAGCCCAACTTCACCTCAAAAAATACATCAGAATAGACCACAAACTTGAGTCTGTTATGTTCATCTCACAATTTGTACAATGGATAATCCTTTCGTTCGGAACTCCTTTTAGCCTCTTCCAGATCTGTTCTCGGCCTGACATTGTAAATCTACAATTACACCTCTTAGCTGGTATTTTTCATTTGGTTCTCCAACACGTCAAATAGCAGTCAAGACAAAATGAGCAAAGTCCGTGTCTATCGAGATTACATCGTTGACAAAGTGGAACTGGGCCATTTATAACATGAACTGGCTGCGAGAGCTTACATTCATCCCCCCCCTTTTTTTTATTGTGACTGCATATGTACTGGGAGATTGAAACCTAGTTTTGCAGATCACTCATATTCTTTCTGTTGTATCACTTCTGATTGAGGCCTGGATGTGCACTTAAAACTTTGAAAGTTCATGGTCTGATTTATTGTTTTCTTATTTAATTTATTTCATAAATTTTATTTTTTAAAAAAATTGTTAAACATTTCTATCCATATTTTCTCAGGTAACGGGAAATTTTTCAAAAGACTTCCAAAATACTAAAAGAGATGCCAAATAATAATGGCAATGTGTAACATATCTATGAAATTTGTTCAATCTATTTTTAAACTAGATTAATTAATTAAACACCAAAAACATTGGTTCGATAGTAGTATATTATGATTTATTTTTGAAATTTCTTTTAAAAACTTGAACTTAGTCTGATCATGGAATAATAAACACATCTATTAGGATTTAAAATATTATCCAATAAAATCGATGTTGATAGCAATAGCAAGATCCAAGGATCACCTGTCTTGTCTTCATCATATGCAAAAAGACAAAAGAAAGGAAGCATTTAAACCTATAGTGAACTTAGACTTGATTTAGATCAATTGAATCTTCCAAACTCCGGGATTTTCTTTATTTTTTTCTTAATATTAATAATAAACGTAAAACCAATTTTAAGTTAGTTATTAGTTCGACTCAATTCGGATTAATTATGAGCCATCCTGGCTAATGATTGTTGGTGATTACGATAAGCATGTTACATGACCCAATCCTGGGCCACCCAGGACCCGGAACCAATGGGACGCTGACACATGGTCGGCCGGTGGGGCCCACGAGCGCTCCCGTTCTCCCAACCACTATTTGAATTGGCGGGGCGACACCCAAATCGGGCGTGCTCGTTCCTCACAGATTTAAGGGGCTCCTTCGCTTTCTCCATCTCTCTTTTTCTTCTCCCCGTCGGTTTTCATTGTGTAGGGAAGACATTCTCGTCACCGAGCAGAATCGGATGCCAAATCAGGTCCTCCCCTCCACCCCCCCCCCCCGCCTCCCCCCCTCTTGAAATTTATTTTCTTTCCTTCGATTCCTTGATAGAATTTGATTACTGGATGTGTGGGTTATTTTGATCCCTCAAACGTATGGTTTGACAAAAATTAGGTTCATTTTCTCAAGTTGTATTCTATGAATTACATGCCATTGCATTTTGCTTCCAAGTTCCAAAAAAACACAAATCTTGGCTAATAATTATTAGATTTTTTTTGATAATTTTCTCAAGAAGAAGGAAGGTTAAGATTTCTAGTATTAGGTAAAGTATTTGACGATAGCAAGCGAAAGAACGACAAATCTTGGTTCTTGATGTCTGAATCATGTGGTACATTGATGTCGTGTCACATTTTTCTTTGGGCATGGGGAGTGAATGCTTGTAGAGGGATCTGCAACATGCACAGCTCTCATCTTCTGTTTCCTGCCAGAGAAAAAGACATCTTTTTGCTTTGCTTTGGATCATGTTCTTTCTTTCTCTTGGTTTTTAGATCTCAGATTGGGTTGTTTTATGAGGCTGCGTTTTACTAAAATTATAGCATTAGATGTTTCTTGTGCATTTTTTTTGAGGATTTTGTCCAAATAGAAGTCCAAAGGGAATATTAGAAACCTGATAGAACATCTACATGTTACTAGAAGTTTGATCGAAAAGAAGTGAAATTGAACACATTGCAGAGCCCTCCCAATGTCTAAGATTGTTTGCTCCTTTCTTTTTGTTTGGTGTATGTGTAATCCTATGTGTTCATGAGAAGTGTTCTGCTTGGCGTGGATTTTAAGATGATTTTGGAGATCTATTTTGACCATTAGAATTGCTCTTACGACCGCATTTAAACTTTTTGATTGATTCATAGAGATTAAAACTTCACAACTACTAATAGAATTGCTACTAATACTGTTCCTAATCACCTTTCTTTCTTGTCTACAGGTTCCTAAAAGAAAACAAAAAGAAGATTTTTCAACTGAGACTGAGGAAGGGCACTAATAAACAAAATAGTTCTAATGTGCTCCAGGAGAACAAGTTGGATATCTGCACGATATCAAACTCTGTTTCTCGGTGTAGCATGTCTCTTGTTCATACTGTACAAGTATTTTCCTTCTCTATTTTCACTTATTCTAAATTCTTATCCCCTCATCATTTGCACAACAATTTTTCTTGGGATCCTTTCGAGATACCGTAAACCAGATGCTCCCAAAAAGGAAGATGACAGAAAAACTCGCAGAAGTTCATCCCTGAAGATTCAGTCTGTTGAAAACAGTCTTAGGGCCAAGAAAGAGGAAAGCTTCAAACTCAAGGCTCATGTTGGAAGTAGAAGAACATTTAAGAAAATGACAATCAGAACAATTGTTTCAGGTGATACAATACATAATGCACCTAGCAAAGGAATAGAAGATAATCAAGTCAATCAAATAGATGCTGCAACTGTTGCTTCGAGTAGCTCTGTTGACAGAAAGAGTTTGACTGAAGACGAAGAACACTCCAAAGAAAGTCTAGGTGAAGATTTGCAAATTGCAAGTGAACATATTGGTCCTCCAACTTATTCAGGTGAAAAGAACATTACAGTTCTTGATGTGAATGCTGACAAAACTAAATTGGACCATTATGTTGATTCTTGTTTGGGTTCTCCATGGTATCACGTTGATCATCAGGATGCTTCTTTGGGTTCTGAATTTGATCATCAGGATCCTTCTGTTGTAAATGCTACACCGATCCTTGGTGAGCTTGATCCAAATATTTCCAAGGGCATTTCTGATGATAATTCTGCATCATTCTCACAGAATCATGTAATGGATGAAGGTACGGAAGCAGAAAACCAGGATGACAATGGGGCACAGGAGGAGAAAGATGACGGAAACAAAGTTGGTGTAACATGGTCTGCAGATGATAAGAGGAAACTTATGGATCTTGGAGATTCTGAAGTTGAAAGGAATCGCCGATTGGAAAACCTGATCGCCAGAAGAAGGGCTAGAAAAGCTATGGAGAAAAATATAATTGACTTGGATAGTAATATGGAGACATCAGAATCTCATGGTCAGCTTCCACCCATATCTATTAATGCACCAAGAAGGAACCTATTCAGTCTTCCCTATGATTTAGATGAGTCTATTCCTGGTTCGGCTCCTTCTATACTCCTACCAAGACGAAATCCATTTGATCTTCCATATGAACAAGTAGATGATGAGGAGAATTGGGGCCGTAATGAGTTTGTCACAATTCCACAACGTGATATTTTGTTCCGAAGGCACGAGAGTTTCACCATCGGTGCTTCATTTTTTCTTGGTGGCTTTGAGCAAGACTGGTATTCCTCTAGGTTCGGGTCTTGTGTCGGTGAAGAAAAGAATGAGCCGCAGGACACAGTTCATGCTGATCTCCGTGGACTATTAGGTGAAGTTAGTGATTCAGAGATGAATTCTACTCTAGAATCTGACTCAGCTTCCTCAGTCGCTAACCAGGAACATCAGAAAGACTTGTGTCGAGAGAGTGAGTCTCCTGTTAAGCACCAGGTAGGCCATTCTGAACAGGACAGTCAATCCTCAGAGGACATTGACTCGATGAATGCTGAACAAATAGTGTGTCAGATGAACTTGAATAATGATCAAGAAAAGAATGAGCCACAGGACACAGTTCATGCTGATCTCCGTGGACTATTAGGTGAAGTTAGTGATTCAGAGATGAGTTCTACTCTAGAATCTGACTCAGTTTCCACAGTTCCTAACCAGGAACATCAGAAAGACTTGTGTCGAGAGAGTGAGTCTCCTGTTAAGCACCAGGTAGGCCATTCTGAACAAGACAGTCAATCCTCAGAGGGCACTGACTCGATGAATGCTGAACAAATAGTGTGTCAGATGAACTTGAATAATGATCATGAAGCTCAATTTACTGAACATATTAATCAAGCCACTGAAGATTCTGCAACTGAATCTAACTGGGAACGCGAGGAAGACTTGTGTCAAGAGAGTGATTTTCCTAAAATGCACAAGGTGAAACCCGATGAACAAGATGGCAAATCCTCAAAGGATGCTGAATCCATGGATGTTGAACAAGTAGAGTGTCAGATGAACATGAAAAATGATCATGAAACTCAATTGAGTACTGAACATATTCATCAAAACACTGAAGATTATGGAGCTGAATGTGACCGGGAACATCAGAAAGACTTGTGTCAAGAGAATGATTCTCCTGAAAAACACGAGGCAAAACCTACTGAACAAGACAGCCGACCCTCAGAGGATGTTGGACAAGTGGAGTGTCAGATTAATGTCAATAATGATCATGGAGCTCATTTGATTAACCATATTGATCAAGCCACTGCAGATTTTGGAGCTGAATCTAACCAGGAACATCAACAAGACTTGCATCAAGAGAGTGAACCTCCTAAAACGCACAAGGCAAAACCTGCTGAACGAGACAGCAAATCCTTAAAGGACATTGAGTCAGTGGATATTAAACAAGTGGAGAGCCAGACGAACATAAATAATGATCATCATGAAACTCATTTGAGTACTGAACATTTTCATCAAGAGACTGAAGATTTTGGAGCTGAATCTAATCAGGAATATCTGAAAGAATTGCACCAAGAGAGTGGATCGCCTAAAAGGTGCAAGGCAGAACCCACTGAACAAGACAGCCAATTCTTGGAGGACACTGAGCCAGCGGACGTTGAACCAGTGGAGTGTCAGATGAACATGAATAATGATCACGAAACCCATTTGAGCACTAAACATATTCATCAATACACTGTTAATTCTGGAGCTGAATCTATCCAGGAACATCAGACAAACTTGGGTCCAGATAGTGAATCTCCTAAAAGGCACAAAGCAGAACCTGCTGAACAAGACAGTCAATCCTCAGTGGATGTTGAAAAAGTAAAGTGTCAGATGAACATGAATAATGACAATGAAACTCATTCTAGTACTAAACATATCCATCAAGCCACTGAATATTTTGGAGCTGAATCTAGCCACGAACACCAGAAAGACTCGCATCTGGAGGGTGAATCTTTTAAAACACGCAAGGCAGAACCTGGTGAACAAGGCAGCGAATTCTCAGAGGACATTGAACAAGTAGAGTGTCAGATGAACATGAACGATGATCAGGAAACTCATTTGATGACTAAACGTATTCGTCAAACCACTGAAGATTTAGGAGATGTCAAAGGCGACATCAGCAAAAAATTGATATCCTGTTCACCCATTTCCTATGCGGAGAAGGAAGTTGCTGATGAGAAGTGTGAGTCAAATTCCTCTATTTCATCAGAAGTAGAAAGGAATAGTCCCAAAACAAGCACTCATGAACAAACAGTTAATATAGAACAAATAAATAGTGGTTCCTGCAGAGGCTTGACTGTTTCAACAGAATCAATTGCTATAGATTCTGATGTTGCGAATGTGGAAGCAGAAAAGGTTCATGACAGTCATGTAGAGGAGTCTCTTTCTATTTCTAGTCCAACAGCAACCAGAAAGTCACATTCCAATTCATCAGTGGTTGATGAGAAGTGCAAGTCCAGTTCCTCTATTCCATCAGAAGCAGAAAAGAATAGTCCCAAAATCAGCACTCATGAACAAACGGTTGATATAGAACAAATAAATAGTGGTTTCTGCAAAGTGTTGACTGTTTTGACAGAATCAATTGCTGCTGATTCTGATGTGGGGAATGTGGAAGCAAAAAAGGTTCATGACATTGATGCAGTGGAGCCTGTTTCCAAGTTTAGTCCAACAACAACGAGAAAGTCCCATTCAAATTCGTCAGTGACTGATGAGAATTGTGAGTCCAGATCCTCTATTCCATCAGAAGCAGATATGAATAGTGCCAAAGTGAGCACTCATGAACAAACAGTTGATATAAAACAAATAAATAGTGGTTCTCATGAAGGCTTGACTGTTTTGCCAGAGTCGATTGCTGTAGATTCTGACATTGTGAATGTGGAAGCAGAAAAGATTCATGATAGTCATATAGTAGACCCTGTTTCCAGTGCTAGTCCAATAGCAACCAGAAAGTCACATTCAAATTCATCAGTGGCTGATGAGAAATGTGACTCCAGTTCCTCTATTCCATCAACAGCGGAAAAGAATAGTCCCAAAATCAGCACTCATGAAAAAACAGTTGATTTAGAACAAATAAGTAGTGGTTCCTGCGAAGGCTTGACTGTATTCACAGAATCGATTGCTGTAGATTCTGATGATGTGAATGTGAAAGCAGAAAAGGTTCATGACAGTCATATAGTGGAGCCTATTTCTAATTCTAGTCAAACCGCAACTAGAAAGTCACACCCAGATTCATCACTAGTTGATGAGAAGTGTGAATCCAATTCCTCAATTCCATCAGAATCAGAAAAGAATAGTCACCAAATGAGTAATCATGAACAAACAGTTGATATAGAACAAATAAGTAGTGGTTACTGCAAAGGCTTGGCCATTTTGACAGGATCTTTTGCTGTAGATTCTGATGTTGTGAATGTGGAAGCAGAAAAGATTCATGACAGTCATATAAAGGAGCCTGATTCTAATTCTAGTCCAACAGCAACCAGAAAGTCACATTCGAATTCATTGCTCGATGAAGCTTACTGTAGTGCAGGTAATGAAATATTTTGTTACAAATCTTTTGAGTTATTGAAGTTCTATAACCTCATTATCATTCATTACCTCAATGAGGCCTCATCTTGTGCAGATAAAGAAGGTTCAACTTACAACCAATCCTTGGCCTCTGGCACAGATACAAGTCTTTCAATTGTAGGATCAATTATGAAGACAGCTGAAACAGACATGTTATCAAGTGGAAAAAAAGAAGATATCTAGAGTCTATCATTCAAAGATGAGGATGACTCAGTATCACGGGGGCTATCCATAATCAAGGAGACCAATGTTATTTGAGATGAAGTGTCTAAAATTCACCTATGTTGGCAGAGCGAGCAACTAAGCAGAGCATGCTTCAACCAATTTTTTCTGTGGAGATTGAATCAAGTAAAGATAGTTAACACCAACATAGAGTATCAGAAAATAGTTTGCCTTATTCAAGTTCATCTCATAGTCAAATGTGGCATTTCCCAACAACTTGTGCAAATGTAGAATATAAAAATAATCATATTCACCATCATCTCAACTGTCAGATACTTGTTCAATTTGCAAATTGAAATTGTAAGTTCTTATCATTTTCCTCTACTTGTTGAATATATATGGGCATGCTAATAAATTTGTTTCCTGAAAGCCTATTTGCATGTCAGAACTAAGATCCCTTTTATTTATAAAAATTCTGACATGAGCTTGATGAGACAGACCCAGTTTTTTCTTTAATACTGTAATTTTGTTTGCTTTGTTTTTATACAACTTCAAATCGGCATTGATAAACGGGATCTTAGTTCTGATAAATAGTTAAAATTTGCATGCTGAGATAAAAAAAAAACATTAGCATCCTACAGGTGTGGTTTAAGTTTTAACACTTAATCCTTTTTCTTTGTACACTCTTGATTGCTTGAAGTCTAAATGAATATATTTTAAAAATTCACATGAAATATGAATCTTTAAACAAATCATGCCACATAGTGAAAGAACTCTAAACTATATAGTTTGATTTGATCAAAATCAATTCTTGTTTTTCCTAAGATAATAAGTTCTGGATGAATTGACAATGTGTATTAGAGTTGAATAATTTAGCATATTCTACATTTACAGTACATTTACGTTGCTTTATTCAAATGTGCAGTGAAAGTTCTGTAAAAAATTTCTTTCATATTTTTCATAATTATAAAGTTGGAGTCTTGTAAAGGGTGATAACAATATCATCTGAAACATACTATTCAAGGTACTAGTCCATTGGAGATTTTTGGAAACTCTCAAGTAGCATCTTATTACAACTCTAGAATAAGTTGGCCCGATAAATTCACCTAAAACTGCAGATTCACAAAAATCTTTATTACAAATATTCAAATGAAATTCTCTTGCATAGAAAAGCATAGAATCTAAATCAAAAAGTGTCATCTGAGATGCACATTCATTTCTACATAAAAGAGTCATAGATGATCTTAGACTAGAGACAGATTTCCTCCCCAGCCAATCCATGAACATCTCTCTATGTCATTCCATTTAGAAGTGTTTACCAAAATTAGGGTGAGAGTGAATTTCTAATCTATTGCAAAAGACTTGGAGGAATCTCTGTATTGTTTATTCTTGTAATTTGGTTGTCATTCAAATTTATCACCTCTGCTAGGACTTTGTCTTTTGTATTTCTCATGTCTCATGAAAGCATTTGAGGTGTAATAAAATTATATTAAGGATGGATAGGATTAAAAAAAACAGAAATGATTGCCTAAATCAGTTGAAATTTCATAAATATCCCTCAATGGTAGTTTCCGCATTTAATTACACAACTTTCGACAATGAGCTTTCGAACTTTTTTTCTAAATCAGACGAAATTGCATAAATATCATTCCAAAGTTTGTGGTTTCTGCATTTGCCTACACAACTTTCAGCAGTGAGCTTTTAAACTTTCTTTCTAAATCATACGAAATTAAATAAATATCCCTTCAAAAGTCAGGAGTTTCTGCATTTGATTACACAACTTTCCGATATATAAATATATATATATGTATATGTATGTGTGTGTATATGTGTATATATATATATATATATATGTATATATATATGTACATATATATGTATGTATATGTATATATGTATACATACATATATACATATATACATACATACATATATATACATATCAAATTATAAAATACAAAAGTTTCTAAATCCAATTTGAAGTATAATTAATAAATTAATTAGAACTAAAAATATATATAAACTACCCTCATATCTTTACCATCACATTAACTTTCAAAAAGGTTTCATCAACAATTAAACAATAGTATATTAATCATAAAGACATGTATACAAAGTTTCAGGTTTCAGAGCTAATTTAAATTTTCAAAGGATAAATATGAAAAATTCACTAAAATAAAAAAGAATATATAGTTTTATAAACTATAAAATACATGAAATTCTAAATACACCATTAGCCATAAATTTTATCATGTTATTTGAACTAAAAATATATATATATTATAAAAAATAAAAAGTATCCTCTTTTTTGCCATCACAATAACTTTCTAAAATATATTAATTTAAGTTATAATTTAATCAATGATATTAATATAAGGAATATGAATATATTTCTTAAAGAGAGTCGCACCTTATTAAGATGACAAAATTATTCTTATCGACTGCTAACCAAAAATACTGTAATCCATTCAGGAACACTATAACTGATGATCCAATTCAGCTCGATTTGGATTTCGATAAAAATAAATAAATAAATTTGTTCTTTAAGAAAAAGGTATTTTCGATTTTCTTTTTCAAAGGAAAGGCTCTAAATTTGGAAATGGAGGGAGTGATTAGGAAAAGGCCCAAAATGTGGGATTTTTCCGAAAAATTATCTACATATAAAATATATAAAAATTATAGATTAAAGCTGGATTGACACTTGTCTCCAACCGGCCAACCAGTCAAATGACCTCGTCGCCGGCGAATGGCACCTCCGGCACGGCGCCGCTGAAGGCGGCGAGGGTGGCAAGAAGACTAGGATTTGGCGGTCCCGAAAATTACCGATGTACCCTTCTGTCCCGCGCACGATTGCTTTCCTTATTTTTTATCGTCACACCCAATTGTTGAATAAAGTCACAGTGGAAAGCCACTCGCTTTTCGACTTTTCCTTGCTCCAGCAGGTTAAGACAGGATCGTTGATGCTTTACTTCCCCCTTCTCCCTACCAGAAACCATCATCCCTCTGCCCTCTGACCCGATCCACTCCGCCTCCTCCGATCTCACTTCGATTCGGAAGTTGTTCGACCACCCTCCCCGACGATCGGCAACAGCAAAAAAAGACCCGATTCGATCGCCCCATCGTGGTGCGTTTTCACTTCCTTTGCGAATTAGTTTGATATGCGAGTTTCTTTTAGCATTTGGAAGCGTTCTGATACCAACAGGACCGGATTTTTATTGTGTTTTCGTGGCTGATGACTTCTTTGTTTTACCATCTGAAAGATCTGATCTTTGATTTGATATGAGAGTGGGTTTTGGAGGGGCTTTGTCAGTAGTGGATCTTTGTTGCTGCTTTTTTCGTCTTGTGGAATGTTTAGTGTTATTTTCTTGTTTGAACTTTTGTTACTTTCATGAGAATATATATATATATATATATATATATATATATATATATATATATATATATATATATATATATGAGAGATTTTTAGAACAGGTTTGTTACTTGAAATTTCTTGGATACAAACGATTGGATGAGAAGCCTGCTTGAGATTGTAATATTAGCATTTCAGCTGATGGATATTTTCATCAACTGTGCAAGATTTTGGTTGGCATGCTTAATAATACATATTACACATGCATATGCCAATCTATATAAACCATCATGAAGAAGAAAAGGACTGAAGTGCTGATATATGAACCAAGGTTCTTTGTTTCTGAATACTTGGATCATGTTCATGGCTCTATGCTTTTTTCCTTTGTCGGTTAGAAGATGGATTACGTTTTGACAAGTTCTGGACCATCATATGATGTCTGTACTATTTACCTGAGCCTGTGGACCCGAACTGTTGGAGAAGATGATGACAAGATAGTTCTGATATTATCCTCAGTTCTATGCTGTGTGGATTTACTTTATTCAGATTTGTTACTTTTTTGTTAGTAGACAATTGTATTGCTATTATTTATGTTGGAGAAGGAATGCTGTATTTTGTTGTATCCAAAAATATATTTATCTCTTGTGTTTCACATGAATAGCTATGTTTATCACTCCTCTCCTGTTAACAGATTATTAGACAAAGAAGGGAGATACGATATGGCAATCAAGAGAAATGAAATCAGAGTATATATTGAAAAAATAATGGTATTTTGTGTCAGAACTAGCTACAGATGTGCTCGTGATCATCCTTTTGTTTTTGCTCTGGTGTTTTTCTTGCTTGTACTGTACAGATCTTTTCCTTCTCTGTTTGCCTTTCTGGTCTCTTCTTCTCCTGTCATTGTGTGCACGACTGTTCTTCTTGGACTCCTTCTGAGCTATGGAGAACCAAATTTTCCAGAAATTGAGATAGAGGATACAAGGACTCAGGAAGTTTCTTCTGTGGAAATTAGGAGCTCTGTTAGTCATCTGTGTCTCAAGAAAGATGAGAACTTAACAGTTGAGAACCATGTAGAAAACAGAACTTATTATGACGAAATTGTGCCCAGAGAGACAATTCCTTGTGAAGAAAAGTCTAGTGCAGATGAGCGTATCTATCAGGCATTAGAACAATATGAAGGAACTGAGAGGATTGATACTATCGTGGGTGACAGTGCATCAGGTGTGCAAGCGAAGAAAGACAGGTATGATGAGGAAGTGATTCAAGAAGAAGAAACTCTATGTCAAGGGGTTTCCAAGAACAGAGATCTTTTTGTTGGGAAGACAGCCATAGATGTGGCAGAAGTGAGTAAAGATATCAGTTTTTTTGATACTATGGAAATACAAGAAACTGAGGACCTTAAGTTGGAGACTGGTGAACCCAAATTGGACCACCATCTTGACTCTTCTCTAGGATTGAGTTGGAAGTCCATTGATGATCACCATTCTTCTTCAGACACTGAATCGGATAGAGCAGAGAGTTCCTCTCCTGATGCTTCTATTACTGACATCATTCCAATGCTTGATGAACTTCACCCTCTTCTAGATTCTGAACATCCTCAGCATGTTTCTATTCCCAAGTCAGATGCAGCCTCTGAAGGGTCATCGCTTGATGATGAACCGGATGACAATAGTATCGATGAAGAAGCTGAAATTCATGATGAGGAAGAAGATGATGAAGCACAAGAAAAAGATGATGGGACTGAAGCTGCAGTTAAATGGACAGAAGATGATCAGAAAAACTTCATGGATCTTGGATCTTCTGAATTAGAAAGGAATCAGAGATTAGAAAGCTTAATTGCAAAGCAAAAAGAAAAGAAGAATCTGTCATTTGTGATGGACAGAAATCTTATTGACTTGGATGTTAATGCCTCTATTCCTAGTATGGAGAAACTATCACGCTTTCGTGTCCAAGTTCCACCCATTTCAGCACCAAGGAGGAATCCTTTCGATGTTCCATATGATTCAGAGGAAACATTTGATTTACCACCAATGCCAGGCTCTGCTCCCTCTTCTCTGCTACCCAGAAGAAATCCTTTTGATCTTTTCTATGATCAGCAGGAACAAAACAGCAGCCTTACAGGTGAGACTTGGGGTCACCAGGATTTTGTGTCAGCTCCACAGCATGAGATGTTAGTTAGAAGAAATGAGACCTTTAGCTTAAGAAGAAAGGAATTTAAACAAGAGAGAGGTCATTCGAGATTGAAGCCCTACTTCGTTGCAGAGAAATTGGATTCAGAGGAGGGAAGTTCTACATTCCAGAGACAATATAGTGACAGAAGTGAGTCGAAAGTGAGTTCTATTCCAGAATCTGTCACAGATTTTTCAGTTACTGATCAGGAATATAACAGAGAGCTAGAAGAACAGGTATTCGATCAGGAAACAGAACTTTTGTGTCCTGGTAAACATGATGCTGATGCTGTGGAACATGAAAGTCACACATCTGAAGAAACAGAATCAGTTGATATTGAACAAGAGAAGACTGAGCATGTAACTGATGATCGTGAGATTGGTGTGGATACTAACCTCACTGCACAAGAAAATGAAAAAGTCAGTGCGGCTGGTGAAGCTTTTGCAGCTTTGGAAGAAGATGTTAAAGAAGAAATACACTTAGATGTACTCAATTTGAATTCTAAGCAATTGGAACTGACTGAACAGAAGTATGCTGAGCCAAATTCCTCAAATTCATCATGGGAAGATGAGAAATGTTTTAAAACAACCTTATCTGGACAGCCACATAAATTGGAACAAACAAAGAATTTCAGTACATTTGCTTTTGCAGAATTTGATCATTCAAAAGGTGCCGATACAGTTTCTGCTTTTGCAGAAACCATGTATGATTCTAGCGCACGAGCAGCTGGAGAATCTTTCTATAAACTATCAACATTTGATGCTCAACCTGATGCAAGTAAGTGAGCTCCTTCTGTGACCAGTGAGCATATAAGAAAATTCCTTTAGGTCATTTCCTGTAATGAAGTTTTTTCTGGATGCAGATCAAGGTGTTAATGATGATTCTTCAGTGACGTTTGACATGCAGAAGGAAGATTCAGAAGTTGCTTCTTTTCCAAGGCCATTTGATGTAAATGCTGCCTCAGGAATTGGAGATCTGGTATCGGTTAATGCAATAAATGATGTTGGGCCATTTATATCATCCCAGAGTTTAACTTCCATAGAAGAAAATGAAACAAGATCAAGTGTGATTACCGAAATTACCAAGTATAATGATGTCGAAGTTGAACTGTCAACTGCTCAAGAAGATTCCAGCCATCCAATTTCATACATGATACAAGAGACCGCAGAAGCTGCCAGTGATGATCACCTGGCTCAATCAAGAGAAGTTCCAATTAATGTGGATGTGAGTCACAGCATAGAAAGAGAAGAGGTGATCAAATCTACACCTTGTTCTTCTGATATCTTAATCTTATCTGATGACCCACTTTCATGTGAATTTCAGATAGTATTGCCATCCATAGAGGAGTACAGCTTGCCTTCTGATGATATTGGTGTTGAAAAGTCACGAGTCAAAACTTTGGATTTTCCTTCATTTTTTGAGGAGAATCAAGATGATATTGAACATAAAGAAGAGAATTCAGGCTTCACAAATCATTATCAAGTTGGTTTAACTGAGTTACAGATAAATGAAGATCTCAAGGTTCTTGAATCTGATACTGAACAGGAGGCCTATTTCTCACAGAAATCTGAACAGGAAACTGGTCAAACCGATGATAATTTCACTCCTTTTCACAAGTCCAAAGATATCACTTCTGAGTTCTCTGCTGCTGTTACTATTCATGATGGTAGTTTGGCTGGCTTACAGTTGATTGAACTGACAGAAAGCACAGACTCGATTGTTTCAGAGATGACGTCTGAAGTCAAGGTCCAGTCCAGCACTGATCTGTCTAGATCAAGAGATGGCATCGAGAGTGCAATCCTAACCAAACATGAAGCTGGTTCTCTGAAGATGATAGACAGTTCTGATGAGGAATCTGATGAGGTTCATCCTGTGGTTCTAGAGGCTGACGAAATAGATGAGAATTTGCCGACAGAGTTGGATGAACTTGGGGATTTTCATACAGAAGAACTGACTAATCATCAAGGATCAGAAATGAAGTTTCAAACTGAAGGCCATTCTGAAGATACTAGTTCTGGTACCGCAAGTTCTTTTGTTGATGACTACACTCAGCTGCAAGTTTCTGAAGGCAGATCCATTCTGCATGCTGATAGGTCAGTCAATCAATCCTCTGAAGCCAATTTTGATAAGTGTCAGGGGGTGAGTTCATTGGTCAATCAACCTGGAGTAATGGAATTAGAAATTCATTCTTCATTTGCTTCCAGTATTGACCCTGAGCAGACTGTTTACAATCCTAAGATTCATGTTCTTGAGGCAAGCCCAGTTCATGAGGTTGGTTCAACATCTAATCAGCTACTTGAAATAGATACTGCTCAACGAAATATGAAGCAAACTGTGACAGAGTCAGAGCTTCTAGTAGTTGAAGCACGATCTGTTGAAGATATTCATTTAGCTTTCAAACAAATTAGTGAAGTAAGTCCTCAAAAACCTGTATTTCATGTATCTGGATCTCAAAATTTACAGGTTACTAAGCATCTAGATGCAAGGCAAAGACAATCAGATATGCATGTTATTGAAGCAAAATCTATTGAAGACATAGGCTTGGCTTTTAGCGAGCTTTCACATAACACCAGCAAGAAAACCCAAGAAATTAGTGAAGAAAGTCATCACAAACCTATACATCAAGAAGTTGGATCTCCAAATTTCGAGGGTACAGAGCATCTGGATGCAAAGCAAATACAATCAGATCTGCATGTTGTTGAAGCAAAATCTATTGATGACATAGGCTTGGCTTTTAGTGAGCTTTCGCACAGCACCAGAAAGAAAGCCCAAGAAATCAGTGAAATCAATCTTCACAAACCTATATATCAAGAAGTTGGATCTCAAAATTTCAAGGGTACTGAGCATCTGGATGCAAAGCATATACAATCAGATCTGCATGTTATTGAAGCAAAATCTATTGAAGACATAGGCTTGGTTTTTAGTGAGCTCTCACATAACACCAGCAAGAAAGCCCAAGAAATTAACGAAGAAAGTCTTCACAAACCTATATATCAAGAAGTTGGATCTCCAAATTTCAAGAGTAGTGAGCATATAGATGCAAAGCAAATACAATCAGATCTGCATGTTATTGAAGCACAATCTATTGAAGACATAAGCTCGGCTTTTGTTGAGCTTTCACATAACACCAGCAACAAAGCCCCAACAGTGATGGAAACAGTAGATGGATCTGTAGAAGTCAATGCAAGCAGAAGACAACTGGAAACTCAGGTAGTTGAGGTGCAATCTGCTGTTGAGATTAAGGAAGCTGTAACAACGGAAAGTAGCTCAAACATGGAACAATTAGGTGAAAAATCAAAAGTCGAAATAGTGGGTGATGTATCTGCCTCCAAAGCATTAACCACAAGTAGGACATGAAAGAAACACAAGCATAGGCAGTCTGTTTCAAGCTCAAGCTCTAGCTCAAGTGATTCAGACTTTCATGAAAGTGAACAATAAGAAGAAAATGGCTCTGGCTTCTGTTCTTATATCTTTTTCCACAGTTGTTATGTTCAGGGTCCATCCAGAGTTGTTTCCTTTACCAAGCTGGCTATTTGAATTTGCAGGTAGACATGTTGTTGAAAAGCTTTTGGGCTCTCTAATGTTGAGGTTTTAGTGCAGTTGATTCTTGGTGTATAGTTTCACTGTGATCCCTATGTCTTATTTTTCATTTTTTTTGTAGTTTGTTGCTGGAGTAGAAATTTATGTTTGGTTGATAATTTTTTATGTCTTGTAATGTATTTTCTTTATTCCCATATAGATTTTTCTCTTTTCATCGGTTTGTTACTGGAGTGAGAGTCTTTTGTGTAACTGTTCTTTTTGAGTCTCGCAGTGCAAATATCTGCAGAAGCTAGTGAGTATTCCTAGTGACTGAATTTCTGCGACCGTTCACTACTTGTGTTCACTGATGTATTTTAATTAATTTTATTTTGGTAAACATGTAATGATATCTTGTTCTACTCTAGAATTATTGTTCTTCTTTTGTGTCTAAATATGTTTCACTGATTGCTGTGTATTGTTTGGTTTTGTATTTGGTTTCATAATGAGATTTCAACTTGAATAATGATAAGGTTAGTCTTATTGGTAATATCTTATGTAACTATATCTTCATTTAATCTTAGTTTTTCTCATGACAAGCTTAATTCTAATATTGCCTTTTCATTTGGGAAAGTATAAATGCTATAAATGGTTGTCATAACAAGAGCTGAGATTAGTTTTGATTCTTGTTTTTTTTTTTTTTCACTCATGCTAGTGATTTCATATCTATTAGAAGCCTACTTTCTTAGTATTTCTACTAGTGATGCTTTAAGTTGTTCTACTTTTTATGTTGAAAGTTGTTGCATGGTCAATCTTTTGTGTAACATTTTTTAAGTTATGTTATAGTGTTTTTATATTGTTACACTGTAACATAATATAAAAAATACTATGATTGTAATACAATACAAGAAATACTATATTTTAGTTTTTTTCACTATATTACAATTTTTATTAGAATTATTGAAAACACTATAATACAGTGTAAAAAAAACTGTGTATATATATAGTATGTATGCATATAATATATGTATATATATATATATGTATTATATATATATGTATATATATATGTATATACATATATATATATATTTATATTTGTCAATCTTTATATTTATATTAGCTGACAAGCGTTATTTATATTTGTCAATCTTTTCTATGGTAGTATGATCTATGGTAACAATAATACTGCATAGAATTTAAATTTTGTGATGATAGTACTATCAAGTCTAAAATGATTATATTAACTGTAGCATAATCCAATGTCGACGATAGTACTATTAGTATTTCGAAATTTGTAAAACAGCGAGTGTAAAAATCGGTATTGAAAGTTGATGATTTCGAAAAGAAAAATCAGAAATGAACGTAAATCGAGATGACTAAACCTCTGTAAATTGATTTGTATTTCTTAGAACGACACTAATCTACCCTCTCTTTTAGTATCAGTAAGATAGGTTCAATTTGACTGTTATAATTATTAGCCATCCAATTTAAAATCTTTTGTGGGGGCTACAGGAGTATCTAGATTACATATTTGTTTCTTCAAATTTAGGAAATGAATTATATACAATTTATACAATGTCAATGCCCGATAATTATTTGGTGGTGCAGGCAGCATGACATTGATTGCCATTGACATGAACAATTCCATGATAGAGTTAAATTCCAAACAATTAAATCGTCTCTAATGGTTCCTGGTCTCTGGTGACAGGATTAACCCTGTGAATGAGAGCAGTTGGTGTACTAAATTGTCTGTTGACAAGAAGAAGAGGAGGATGTGAAGTGATGTTGGCAACAGCGACGAGGATGCCTCTCGAAGTCTTTCACAGGAACTGATCAAACACAGGCAAAGCAGGCAATAGCTACAATTCTAAGGAGGATGACGAATGAAAGGGAAGAAGAGTGATAAATTCTATGTCCTCTAGTGGTTGTGCTATCAATGGCGATGGCGATTATCTACATGAAAGAGAGAGAGAGAGAGAGAGAGGAAGACGACCAATTCCTTGAGTGTGCTATCGATGGCGACTACCTAAATGAGAGATAGAAGAGAAAGGTGACTTATTCCATGTTCCCTGAACTTTGCTATCATAGAAAGTTATTTTTCTCAAGATTTATCTATCTATCTTATTTTATATCATCTTCAAAATAAAGGATTTGTTTCATATAAATAACTTTTTTAATGTATAAGACTCCATACTAGGAACTGGGAAGGAGAGTTGATTGTTGTTAGCTGCTCGCAAGACTCCCCACTCTTCCCTTAAGAAGGCCTAAGCGAGAATTGCTAGATACTTTAGATTAAATTCCATGTCAAATACATTGTAGACTATACTGGTATCATTTCAAACATATGTGATCTTATTCTTAGAATTTGTGTTCTTAATTTTTTTTTCTTAAAAAAAACAACCTATATTAATAGAAGTCTCTTATGTTGTGTCTGTCATATTTTACTTCAGTTTATGCTATAAGAAATGATTGCACGTTGGCTATTTTATTCTTACTTCAAAGTAATTTATTTTACTTCAAGAATTATATTTTAAATTTATTATTTAGGATAATACTATGTATTTTATTTAATGTACTTCGAAAATTATATATATATATATATATATATATATATATATATTCTACTTGAGAAACAATTTATTTACTTGTATAAGGTAAGATTGCATAATTAGTGGGAATATAATGTGTTGGGTTGGTCGTATTTTTTATTTATTTTGAATGATATTTTTATTATTTATTCTTCAAAAGTGGTGCTTGTTGCTTGCATACAACACAAAAATTAAGCTAATGAGTTGATGTGTGTGTTTTTTTGTTGGTTTGAAAGGTTCTACATGCAACACAACAATTGACTTGTTTGCCTCTACACTACCTAACAAGATGTCGACTAGTTTTGTTTGTCATCATCACAAGTTAGAAATCTGTTCCGATCAAGATCATGGTGACCTTGTCAAATGGTGTGTCAAAATAAGGTGTAGGACTTCTTCTTCTTCTTCTTGCGTTGCATATGCCTTTACAGTAATAGGTTAGGTTGGGCTGTGGATCAGTTCAACAGAATAATAACTTGTTCTTCCTTTTTGGTTGAGATAAAATTCTAATTAGGTATGATTTCATTGAAGTGAATGATGCTGAACGGATTTGGGATGATCAAAGCAAGAACATAAGTTGATAGTAGTAAAAAGATAAGGTTGGTTGGGAGAAGGCCGAGTCTACCGTGATGATTAATTATGATTGAGATCGATCATAAAGTTACATTTTTCAACTTTTAATTTCTTGCCTATGCTAAAATATTAATTCTCCGAATCAAAAAGAAGTCAAGCAAGTAAAGGTGGTTGACAGCGAGATGCCAATTTGTACAAGCAAATAGTGGTTGCAAATGCAGGCTATGAATAGATTTGGACAGTATAAACAAAAGTCTTTCCATATAAACACAAGCAAAAGCTTCAATATAGACTGACTCGATCAATGGCGACACTTTTATGTTCTCACTTGAATGTGGAGATCATCGAAGGCAGGCCAAGAAATTAATTGGGTATTCATTGAAATATGGAAATCCATGTGGATGGTTGAGAAAGTATAAGCTTTATTTAAAGGAGAAAGTGAAGGGTGAGTGAGAAGTATGTGTTAGACTAATGAAGGTGATAAGGTGGTGTATACTTGCATTTATTGCATCATATGAATGGATATCCTTATTTTAGCGTTATACAAAGGCCTATGTTTATTAGACTTTATTGAACATTTTGTAAAAATATATAGTATACTATCGTTTAAAAATCCTATAAAATATTTTTTATGGTGATTTTACTAAATAATACTAGATGGGCAATGACTAAAGATAGAAAACAACATATTAACCTAAACTATACACCAACAATATTAAAAAGCCATAATGTTTTAATTATTTGTGAAGGTTAAATGGATCTTTTTCTTTTATTGAGCTTTGTAAAAAATAATATCTCCACTTAGATCAATAGTATTTTAATTACTACTCACAATGTTTAGTATAATCTTCTCAGGTATCTCTTTTATCTCTTCTTGCATCAATAGTATTAATCATATCGACGATAGTATTTGTAAGTCTTCTTAGAATATGTCTATGTATTCTACCTTAAAAGATATACCTAATTATTTATAAATTAAAACATGTATGTTTAATAACTCCACAAGTTAGTATTCTCACTCAGTAATACAAGCTCTTTGTACATGTCTATTATTTCTCGCCCACCACTCAGATTCATAACATATGATTAACCTAATAATATCATAAAATTAAGTATTATTTTTTTTATTTTATGAACAATATATTCATCGATCTTCTCATCATAGTGAACAATTGATTCAAGTTAACTAATTTTTTTAAAAAAAAATTCACATTATAAACTAATATATTATCACATGATTATTAATTCAACATCAACACCCAAAATCAATGTTAAAAATAATAATACTATTAGCCATTGATAAATAATGCATATTGATAATGTTACCCAAGACTAACATAATAATAATTTCTATTTATGATATTCCATATATAATTTATGGAGACTCTCTCCAGTAGCACGAGATATTTTTATACGCAAAAGGTTACATCAAAGTTCATAACTTTGAAATATTCTTAGATAGATTATATTTTAGGTTTATCATCTCATAGTAACGTATTATCATGATCATTATTGAGTTTATTTTGATATTAATTATCAAGATTTAACTTGATAAATATTTCACAATAAATTTTAGTCGTTTGATGTGCTAGAGATTCAACATTATCATATTTTATACGAAATTACATTGAAAGTACATCTAAGAAATATTTTATGATGCTTAAGTTAATAAGTAAAATTAAAAGGGTCGAAAGAAATTATCGTTAGAGGGACAAAGAAACCTCACGTGACATACCCGAGATTTTTTATAATGATTTTCAACAATTAACTATAGTAAATGAGTATTTTATTCGTGCAACAATTACACATAATGTTATTCTAGTGTTAGTCAAACTAATTTAACACTGTAGTCTATTTATCGCGTAAACTAGATAAATGATTTGGTTGTCATATTGAAATGATGATGAGACATTTGAATTGTTGTCAAGGCTGACGGGTCATCAACATTTTGGATTTTGCTATCAAATATAGCTGTCTAAAATCAGTTGGCTCAAAACATAAGTGCTCTCATCTCATATTGTGAAGTTAATTTTTTCAAGTAATTGGTTCTTGTAGGAGTTGGATTTAGTAAGCCTTACAAAATGTAGAAGACTATATGCCCCATAGCCACCAGCTTCTTAGTGAATGTTGTATATTATAAACAATCCCCATATATTTTGCTTCAATGAAGAAAGCTAAACGCGCATTCTTTGTTTTGTTGTGACTTCACGCTACCCAATGTCTCTTTCGATTGCCAATTTTAACTCCATTCCACACACAATCCTTCTCCTTTCCGCGGCGTCTCCGTTCAAAAACCTTCCAACTAAACAATTGATTTGGCCGGACCGGATGACATCGCGCCATTTGGCATTGAGCTCCTCGAATCGGGTCGGATCGAATTCGAGTGGCGGATCCGGGCTGTGGAGATGACGACGAAGCTAGCTTCTTGTTGAGATTTGAGATTCAGCGGAGCTATAACGGGTTAGGACTTCTCGATCCGGATCCGAACTTATTAGGGATGAATTGGTCATTGATGACCTAATTAATGGATTCGGGTCGAGCTCTTTGCCAGGCTGATACTGTCCAGCTAAGACCGCACAGCTGGATCCTATCAGGCTACGTGGTCCAAGCCTTTTTTTACCCTCTCAAATACCTTACTGTGGGACCCATTACGTACAATCCCAAAGAAGGTATTGTTTCAGGCATTACGTGAAGAGGTAGGGGCGGAAGCGCGTCCCACGCGGACGAAAGGCGTGCCGTCGAGGGTTTCACGGGACAGGAAGACGGGAACAAGCCGCGTGGGCCCCGATCAGATCAAACGGTGTGGAACGTCCTTCTGTAGAGATCGGACGGTCGAGGATACATGCACATGTTCTTGTCCTATGTGGACTTTCCTTTATAGGATGAAAGCCGCGGGCCACCACACCTGACCGCCGCACGACCTCGAGGCATCCCTTCATCCTCTGGTCGAAGTGCACACTGTTGTCAGATACGACCGGTTCCCCTATTCCTCTCTTCTACACTCCCCCGTTCGCTTTAAGAGATCACCCACTCCCCTTGCACCCGTCTCCGCCATCTTTTACTTGGTTTCTCTCCTTGAGCTGGACCAATTCTTCTTTCCCGTCTAATACAAGCAGAGAAAGGAGGAGGAAGATTTGGTACTGCTTTCTTCTGTCCATTCTGCATCAACTGGTGTTTCAAAGCCGAAAGCTTTATGGCGTTTCTCAAATCCTCTGCTTCTCTCTGTTTCGTCGGTTTTGTTGCTCCATATATGGTTCATATATGGAAGGCGTTCTTCTTTGAGATGAATCGAAGTTTGGACTTTTAGCGTTTCCTGCTCCGTTTAATAATCGGAGCTCTAATTTCCTTCAATTTCTTTATTTGTTTCTGTCACCTTCAACACAATTTTTGAAACAAGTAAAGGCGAGATTTTTAGTTATTTGTTGTTGTTCTTCGTCGCCTTTGGAATCAGCGCCATCGAGTCTCAACTCGTCTTCCTTCCTTGTGCAGCTTGGTCCACGGCCCGCCAGGATCAGACGATGATGTCCGACCGCGTCCACCCGGTCCAGCCGGAGCCTGTAACCGGAGCGACGCCGGAAACCCCCCGCTCGTCTGTACCCCGTTCCGGAAACGTCGATCCCAAGCCCGGGCCGCAGCCGGGGAGCTACGTGATCCAGGTACCCAAAGACCTGGTCCTTCGCACGCCTCCGGAGGGCAACGCGAGGCGCGCCAAGGCCTACGCCCGCCGCGCCGCCCGGCGCCGCCGCAACTGCTGCTGCCTCCTCCTCGCGTGGCTCGCCGCCCTCATCGTCCTCCTTGCCGCCGCCGCCGGTGTCCTCTACCTCGTCTTCCGCCCCCGCGCCCCCGACTACTCCATCGACTCCCTCTCCATCGCCCCCCTCAACCTCTCTGCCGCCGCCGTCTCGCCCCAGTTCAACGCCACCGTCCGCGCTGACAACCCCAACAAGAAGGTCGGCATCTACTACCGCCACGGCAGCGACATCAAAGTGACTTACGACGGCGTCACGCTCTGCGCCGGCGCGTGGCCAGCGTTCTACCACGCGCCTCGGAATGAGACGGTGTTCGTGGCGGTGCTGAGGGGGTCGGATATCCGGCTGTCATCGGCCAACCAGCAGTCATTACTGGCGGCGGAGGCGCAGGGGCAGCAGATACCGCTAAGGATCGACGCCAAGGTGCCGGTTAGGGTCAAGTTCGGGGCGGTCACGAGCTGGACGATCACCGTGAAGGTGAAGTGCGACATCGCAGTGGACAAGTTGACGGAGAACGCCAAGATCGTGTCCAAGAATTGCCATGTGAAGGTGAAGGTCTTTAAGTTCCTTGGTCTCTGAGAGACGAGAGACTTCTTCTTCTTCCTATTATATGTACATGAACTTACGTGACGACACAGAGATACTTATCCTATGTGATCTTTTTGAGGATCGAGGAATAAACTGCGTGCATACATACATACATATTACGAAAAGAAGTTGTGGATGCATGCATACATACATACATAGATCGGTAGCTCTTTGCTTCACGGGGTCTTCTATGTCAATCAATATACACTAAATTGATGCATGGGTTTGGTGAGGGAATATGGTAGATATGGACACACAATACTAAATTGAAACTAAGTAACTGCATGTCACCAAAGTAGTTAAAGTTGACTTCACGTAACTACAATAAGTCAATAAATTTGCCGTGTCATCATGTCAGTTGAAACTGTTGAGTTATATTATGTCATAATATAATTAAATCAAGGTTTAATAACTTGTAACATCGACAGTCAGATTTTAATATAATATAAACTTTAAGGCGATTCAGGATTTATCCTCCTCAAAACAGTCTAGTCTCTCCATTATTTCACATCTTTATTTTTCTTTTTCTTAGGTATTTTGGATGTTCTAAGTTGGACAAGTTATTTGGAGAAACTAAAGTATGAAAAGACTTCTTAATAAATACCTTATGTACATGAAAGTTTTGATGAGAGAAGCTGTAGTAAATACACTTTAGGTATTTCTAGAGTGTTTTTTTTTTGTTGTTGTTGTTGATCCAGAAAGGCCAAAAGAAAAATTTTGGGGATTAGAGTTTATATGAGGTACGATGAGTCTAAGGGGTTGGGTTTAGAATAATTTAAGATCAATTTTTCTTGTATTTATTACTTTCATATGATGAAAAATGTGATATTTCTTCATCCACACAGACAAGAAGTTCTTAACTACTTAAATCTGTATTCATTGTTTTGAATTTGTGATTTGTTGATTTCATATGGTGTACTTTTGCTATTAATCTTCTTCCCCCTCAATTCTTAATTTTTGCATTTAATATGGGGATGATGAAAATTTTGAAGTGGCTTTCAATTTACATAACCTCAAATCCCCATCTTGGCATAACTTGCATCTTAATTATACCACATCAAAACTTGGCGTTTATATATATGTATAGTGATGTTATATATACATATATATATATATATATATATATATATATATATATATATATATATATATATATATATATATATATATATATATATATATATATATATATATATTTCTACAAGCTTTGTCAACAATGATGCTTTGAAAATTAACAAGGATTTGTGTGAGATATATGAGATTAGAGATACTTGATGGTTGGATCCTAACAAGGTTATTTATTTTTTTTGGAGCCTAAAATGTCACATATTCAATGCTTGATGGTTGGATCATAAGATTTATCAAGAGGTACAACGATAAGAGGTCACCTTTGACTAAACTCTCAACTACTATTGAATCATTTAGACAAGAAAGATCAATGAAGTGATGCAAGAAAGCTTTGATTTAGTCAAGAAATTTATAAGAAAAATTAATATATTCACGGGTCGCTAATATACTATTTCAAGACAGGTTGTCAAAATCTTTAGCATGGTTTAGTTTAGTTAAGATTAAGAGATTTTTTTCTTTAGAGGTAGTCATAGAATGGATGAGCTCATTTGCAATAAGTATATTGTCATGAGTACTGCTCGTAGCAATTATAACTGATTGCTCTTAGGAGATGAGATTGGTAAGGTGTATCATACACCATCCTGAGGATAAGGAGTGATAGAATTTGATAAAAGCATGCTATAAGTCAAGCAAGTCTCAACACTAAAAAGATAGAATTCTATTATGTAGCCCCATGCTCTTTGAGGTCATCAAGAATCTCCTAGGTGGTAAAACTACGGCTGTTAATTAGATGAGAGTTGGGATCAAGTCTTTGGCAAATCGAGGAGGGGGGAACCTTTTGCTGGGTGGAATAGGGGTGATAGAATCAGTAGTGTCAATGAGAGTTGAACCACTTGTAAGAGAAAGCAAGTTAACTACAATGATGTTTTGGCCTTAATTAGATATTACACTTTATATAGTGTAACTACAACGCAGTATGATAGATTGCTGAGTACACTAAGCCTCGAAAGAGAAAGATAGGTGGCGTAAGAATTGCTTTTCCGGTCTCCATACTGATACGATCGTTTAATCTTATATTAATTGATGAGTATAAGAATTAATGATTCATAAGTCTGTTATAATTTTTTTATCATTAAAAATATTTTTTTAGAGTTAACATATTCCAAAAGGATAAAACCAACGTGGATACGCTCATCGTCCGTCCAAAATAAATAATTCCTCGTGAGTTTACGTGCTATACTAATGACTGATCGATCAAATAATCCTTTATCGTATTAGTGTTAGAAGGAAGGCTCAAGACTTGCACCTCGATCGATAAGATTTTTTTATCCCATATTGATTGAAGAGTATGAGAATCAAGAACTAATAATACCGTAGCTCATTTTATACTGATCATTTGATTTTTTCCATATAAAATTCTAAGCGACACCTCCCGGACTCATATCAAATTATATATATATATTATTAAAAAACTAAAATTAATAAAAAAATCAAAATATTATCATGATCACAATAATATATTGTTAAATAAGGTTAATATTTAATTTTAGTGCCCCTACTCTCTCTGATGGTCAAACAATGAAAAGATAAACTATAAGCTTAATCTTAGAGGGTTACAAGCGAAAATAGCTGCTTGTGAATGATCAATTATGACCTTTTAGCTATTTACCATCACGCGCAGCGCACGTGCAGGATAGTGTTTTATATGACTCATCCAAGAGTAACAGACAAAAGAAAAAGAAAACCCTAGGGTTTTCCGCCGCGGCCACGGAGACCGTCTCCTCCCCCTTCGACACCTTCAATCCTCTACCATGGCGCCCGTCAAGAAGGCGGTAGGTTTTCGTCGATGCTATCTCGTTGCCTTCGATGTCTTTCGTCTTATCTCTTGATATTGTGCTTCGTTAATCTCGTGATGTAGAAGAAGAGCACTGAGAGCATAAACAACAGGCTCGCTCTCGTGATGAAGAGCGGGAAGTACACCCTTGGGTACAAGACAGTCCTTAGATCCCTCCGCAACTCCAAAGGCGTGTGCACTTTTCCCCATTTCCCCTTTAATCGAGAGTTCCGATGCTTTTAGCTGTTTCTATTCTTAATATTGAGTTGTAGATCTCGTAAAATTTGACCAAATCGAAATGTGTTGGCTGTGGTTTGATTGTGGACTTGTTGATGGGAGGAAGAAATTTGAGCTTGAAACTTTTATCGCTTTGTTTGTGATGGCTGTGCTTTGGGGCTGAAGTTTGGCTCTTTGGCTTTTTAAATGTGCCCTAGAGATGAATGCAGTTCCCAATATCAAGTCAGTCTTCTTCCCTTCTGATTCGTCTAGATTTACTTCTTAGATCTAGGGGAACGTACCGAAGGTGAAACATCATCTGCCTAGAAATTATGTATTGTAGGATGATTTCATCTTTGAATGTGTCTAATCATACCTATCTATCTAAAAGCGCTGTAAAATTTTCGTGTGATCCTAATTTGAAGAAGTCTCTACCGTATTTATTTAATCAGTTATTTGTGGTAAGCACATTCTGGCTGATTGTGCTTAGAGTTTTGCCTTTTGATATTTGTGATAGTGCTAGTTGTTCTTCCATGATAGTGCTTGAAATCAGGACTAAAATCAAAATTTAAAATTATAATGTTCTAGGTTCTTATTTTTCAAGTAGTAGTAACATGTATGAGAAGTGATTGCAAACAACTACTAAGATTAACTTACTCTAAGTTAGTTTAGCTGCATCTGTTTGAATTCCTGTTAGCATGACTGCCAGAAACTTTTAGGTTGTTCAAATTTTTATATTACTGCTCTGTTGTCTTGAAATTGCAAGTTCTGTTATATTTGTGTTGGTTTTACTTTCAGGAGACCACAATCTCTTATGTCAACCACTTACTAGATAACTTTCTTCATTTTTCTTTACATGAAATATTCTGATATTTTTGGTGCTAAATATGATATTTATTTTTTGGGTTTTGGTTCATAGTGGTGTGTATCTTTAACTGACTTTGCTTTCACTAACATTGTCAACCATGTCACTCTGGAAAGTGGTCCCGCACTTGCTGCGAGAAGAACTACTAGTGTTTAGATGCCGTCAGTAGCCTGCATCACTTTGGAATATTGACGTTTTGGGCCTAATCTAAAGCCATATTGCCATCAGGAAGCACATCTTACTGCTTTCTTACTTAGCAGTTGGTGAATTTGTCTATCATAGTCCTTGCGAGTTTTATGATGTTTAAAGTTAGTCTCTTCTCAGGAACACTATTCTGCACATTTTCCAACAGGTTATAATTGCTGAATCTTTTGTTCAGGAATATGATTGTACTTGGAAGTTGGAACAATAGACTATGATTGTATTTCAATGGCTATCATTGTGTCAGTACGGTACTAGTATTTTATGTGAGACTTAGTTATAATTCTTTGGGTCGAGTTTAGGAGTAACAGTAACATGACCACATATATCTACTTTTTATCTTGTTTATATTCGTTTTCTTTCACTGCCCTTGAAATTTAGTTCTCGTGTTTGAATTTGGTGTTCCACTTTTATATTGTATATAGGTGTAGTTTACAACTTCGGACTTAAGGATTTAGGCTTCTTCACACTTGCACATTATAGTATTGAGAAGAAGCAATCTTTTTATTCTCAAAGGTATCTAATGGTTCAGGCAATAATGGTTTTGTTGATGATGTCATGTTTCAGTTGTTGAACATTCTATAACTTCTATCAATCTTGCTTTTGTCATGTGGTCTGTGACCCTAGGAAAGTTCGATATGGCTAGTTAATGAAGATTATCTGTCCATTAGAAGTTTAATGTCTACTATGTTCGATCATGTGTATTGTTGTTATTTTTGTTAATATATGTGTCACACTATGTTCTTGGTATCTAGATTTATTTACAGGTAAACATTGCTTCTATCATGGTGTTGCTGTGATCTTCCTCTTGCAAAACACTGGAAAGTATATCTATTTCTGAACTTGCTGAAATCTAACTGACTTCCTTATAAACAGGGAAGTTAATTATAATTGCTAATAACTGCCCTCCACTTCGCAAGTCTGAAATCGAGTATTATGCAATGTTGGGAAAGGTTGGAGTACATCATTTCAGTGGCAGTAAGTACTTCTATGTTTGCCTTTGTACTTGTAGCTTTAATGAAGAAACTTCTTTTTGTCAGACTCTTGTTTTTTTAGCCATCCATTCATCTCTTGTGATCCTCAAATGTAATACCAGAAGAAGCTGGCGTAGGCATATGCTACAAGATGTGTTACAAAACTATTGTGTCAAAATATCTGGTGCCTCACTATACGCAAATTGTTTTAGGACTGAAACCATGAGATTACCCTACTATTGTCTTCATCTCTACACCAACAGTTAAAGAATAAAAAAGCGGGAGAATAGAAAAAGAAAAATAAGAGAAAGAGGGGAGATCTTTGGCTTGTGTCAAAAAGGTGTCTTTATTTGATGTCAAACTAAGAACTCTTACATCGTCGAAGCCAGCTGAATTTTCCTAGATACATGAAGAAAATCCTGACTCTATTTTGCTTAATCTGGGTCTGCTTTGGAAGTCATTGGACTTATGAGAAGCTATTTTCTTTAAATGGATTTTCAACTTTTAGGTCTCTTTTATCTAAAAAATAGACAGTTGGGTCAGGATGTAAGGCACTGGCCAACCATTGAATTAATGTGAACTAAATTTTTTTCTGAATCTTAAAACTTAATGGAAGAACAGAAATGATTACAGTTTAATAAGAAATGTGATCGAAAACTCAATGACCAAAAACCAGATCTAAATTTTTCTGAGAACTGATAACTTAATCCAGATGTCTTTTTATTTTCTGAACCGAATGAACTATAGGCTTTCAAATGATTGGGGCTTTAAGTGGATGGTATCTAGTGCTTAGATATGTACTTATGTAAACTCTGAATGAAAGGTATTGTGACATTTTATCTTGTTTATTTTATTGATGCTATTACAATTCAGGTAACGTTGATCTTGGAACAGCCTGTGGCAAATACTTCCGTGTATGCTGCCTCAGCATTATTGATCCTGGTACTCTGTTGAATGTTGCTTCATGAAGTAATGCACCTTTGACTTCTTGGTATGTCTAATCTTTTCTTGGGTGGTTTCTATCTCAGGTGACTCCGACATTATCAAGAGCATTCCTGGAGAGCAATAAGAGAAGCACAAAACATATGCTGGCTCATATGTTTGACCTGGGCTTATCATTATTCCGAATCTGGTTTGTCTTTAAAATGTTGCTAAATGATATCGCTGTCGAGAATATATATATGACCTGTTTGTTTAATCATGTCTTGTTGTCATATATATATGACTTTAAAATGTTGTTTCCTTATCTTTTTGTACTTTACTAATGAGATCTCTAGAGTTAGTTTAGAAATATGTTACCTGAAGCTTCTGTGCTTCTGCCTCGCATTCCACCCAATCTCAAGGAATAGGAAGTCGGACTGTGTGCTTGAAGATATAAGTTGTGCAAGATTAAGGGGCCCTATCTACTTGCCTCTTCAATTGGATCAAATTGAACCTTTTAGTGCCAATGAGTTTTTGGATGGTTAATAACTCGAGCATAAGATTATTTTTACTCAAACTTGTTGGTCAAGATTTTTAACTTGTTCAAAGAATCACGACCAAGTACTCAATAAGATTGTGAGCAATGAAATCTCAACTGACACATTTTAATTATTTTACTGGGTTTCTTTGGGATAGAAAAAGTCCTAAGGTTTTGAAATTCTGCTAGGGTTTCATCCTCTCCTCATCTCTCATGGCTGTTAGTGGCTCCTTGCCGGACGTAAGGGTCCGTTCTCTAAGGCTCTGAGGATTATTATTGTAGATAAGGTTGCTTCATCTCAAGTTGAGGATTCTATTGGTGTTTCAATGAGATGGGCGTGGGTGGGATCTCCATTCTGGGGTTTCAAGCTACGGAGATGCCGGTCACTTCTTCAGATCTGAGCGCGTGGTAAAATAACTTCATTCGATTCCTTAGGTGAAACCGTAATAGATGACTTCCGGGGAAAGAGTCCAATTCTCTTATTGTGATAAGGATATTTTTGCTTCTACCAAAGTTTCCCAAGCCGGTAATATTTTTAAAGTTTCGAATAAGGATTTTTCCCAGAGGAGGATTGCACTTCTATGGCGATTCCTCTTCCTTTTCCACGACTTCTGTTCCTGGATCGACTTCGATAAACGTTTCATCTATTCGCAATCCTTTGGGCAATAGTACCAATCCATCACCAGTGGCGGATCCCAGCACTCTCGTGATCTACGCTGATTTAGAAGTGCCATGGGATAGAATCAATCGGCGAGCTCTAATCACGCGCATGAGATTTCCCCAACCGGACCCACATGCAGCTTTGCCTATCCAAGCCCACGTGTTGTCGTTTCACCAAGTGAGGGGGACCCAGTCCCTGCCTTGGTTAGTAAACAGAGCCACACAAAACTGGGTTTGGATCCTCCGACACCTTTAGACTTTGATCCAACAGTATGGTAGGAAGCCAATTGCAGCAAAGGATCTTGGACAAAATTTCGCCGCGCCCCTTCTTCATCATCTACCCGTTCCTCCTATTCAAAATGCAAATCAGAATAGTAACAAGACCTCCCTTTTTGGACGTTCTAACCATTCTGAAAATTGTGCACTCTACTATGAGGATCCCTCTTACTTGATAAAGGTGTTCTTCACGTCAAGGCTTTTGAGGATGAGATGATTGAAGGGGAGGAACATCAGAGTTGATTGGTTGGATACTTTGTTGAGAACAGTGTTATCACTATTAAAAACCGTGTTATCACTATTGGTTGAATATCAGAGTTCATTGATTGTCCTTTTGTATTGTTAACAACCGTGATGATATCACTATTTAGAAACTAGTTGGTCCCTTACGGTTTTCTCAACGGAAGTAAGATTTTTTTAATGGATTAAGATCTATTTTAGTTTATGTGATTTTGATCATACACCTTTTAAATCCTTATGATTTGCTATTGTTTAGAATAATTTATATATTTTAAAAAATATAGCATATAAACTCTTTCGGTTAAGTCCGAGTTAATAGACATTAAAATTTGTTTACATGTCATTCTTATTCATAATAAATTATTAATATAATAACATATAATTTAAATTTAAAAAGAAATTAAGATTCATTTTAGCTCATGTGGTTTTGGCCATGGACCTCTTAAGCCCTTATGGTTTACTCGTATCTAAAATAACCCTTACATTTTTAAAAATGTAACATATAAACCCTTCCCATCAAGTCTGAGTTAACGGAGTATGCTTACGTGACATACTGACTCATAATAAATCATTAATAAAATGACATATATAATTTAAGTTTAAACAAAATTAATACCACCATCAATGGCAGAAGGAAGTGTCGTCATAAAGTGACCACTAATAATAGCACTGAGCTGTTGCTACTTTATAGGGTGTTGTACGTATGCAACCTCTCCCACACCAACGATGAGCTCAGGAGCTTTCGGTCCTGCCTTAGATAGATGTGCGTCGACTAGTTTAACACTAGGCATGTAGTGATCTCTTGGTTCGTCTTCCTTCTCTTAGGCATTTTTATCCCTATCGTCGCCCACTTTGTCTTTTCTTGTGTTATCACCCATTATGTCTACGATGTGGTGGTTCAGCTCTCCCTCACCTTTGCCTCCAACCTCTCATACTTCTTCCTCTTCATGGGGGAGGTGGCTTACAATGTATGATGGTACTCATTAGGATCGGAGCGGGTGCTATTTGCAATGGCAAGTAGAGTTGTGGTGGGTGACGTGGTGGCATACACCCTAAAGCTGACAAGTGATATTTGGTAGATCTAGGTCACTAGCTCTAGAGCGCATGCCACCACGTTGTGTACTATGACGTTGCCCGCCAACACGAACAACACTTGCTACAATCCCGACGAGTACCACCATACATTGTAAGCCACCTCTTCTACGAAGCACGACATTATAAAGATGGAAAGTAGATGGAAGAAGATGTTGAGCTGGTCCATGTAGCCCTCTCACACCTGCTCGCTCTCTTCGATCAACTTGTCGAGGAAAAGAAAGCGACGGACGAAGACAGAGAGGTAGATGTAGGAGAGGCCAGAGGTGGAGGTGAGGGAGAGCTGGACCACCATATCATAGGCGCAGTGGGTGGGAGCATAGGAGAGGACGAAGTGGAAGGTGATGGGGACTAAGATGCCAAAGAGAAGGAAGATGGACTATGAGGCAACTGCGTGCCTAATGTCGGATTGGACAATACACATCCACTTAATCTTGTTTGCTCGTTCAAAGTTTACGATTAAATTGAGGAGGTTAATTGAAGCTGATACGAAAAAGAGAGAATACATTAGAATGACATGATCCTTTTGGGTATTTTGTCCGTGGGGTTTTGTATCTAATATGGGTGTTGGGTATTATATCTAATATGGGTGGCCTCCTTTGAGGGGTGTTTGTGATACTCACATTTTGGTGTGGTGGAGGATGACCCTTTATATATTGTAATTATTTTTATTTTTAATTCAACTCTATTTTATTTAAAAAATAATTTTATGTAAATAAAGATAAAATAATAGTAATTAATTATTTTTAATTTTTGTGAATTTATTGTTAATTAAGTTAGATGTTAATACTTAGTAGTGGCCAACCCGAGTTTATTAATCGAATGCTAACATGAGCAACAAATATGAAGAATCCAACTATTTGAATGGAAATGTTGTCTAATTTATAAGAGAAAATTATAAGGATAGATATGTAAAAACAACTTAAGGCTATCACATGTAATTAATATCAAATCCTATCTTTACTAAATTACTTATGCTTACTATCAGCTAGCATAGCCACAGCGATAAAAACTTTGTAGAATCAGAACTAAAAATATAAAAACGAAAAAAAATAAAAAATAATATAGGTGATTGATTTGGATGTGTTTTACCAACATATGTCTCAACTTTGTATTATTCACTGACATGACATGTGAATTATTTATGATGATAGGGATGGAAGGCCAAAATCAAAAGAAATCATGATTTCATTTTGACATAATTCCTTTTCTCATATATATATATATATTGCCTTTCTCAATAATGCTGGGACTTACTTTACAGCAGAAATCAGGATCCCCAAATTATATATAACGGCTCTTTTTCTTTCTAAGTACGCTTCCACAACGTAACGGGTCAGAACTTGTAACGGTTATGTTATTACAATCCAACGCGGTTTAATAAGCCATCCTATCGGTCCAACCCAAATCGTTCTAATAGGTCAATATAGACTAAAGGTTTCAGTCGAACCGCATCAATTTGATACATAGAACGAGATTGTAACCCAATGCGGTTTAATAGGCCATCGTACCGTTCCGACCCAATTACCGGGTTTGGTTCGTATCAATCTGATACCGAGAACACGGATCAGTCGAACCGGATCAATCCGATACGGAGAAGACGAGAGAGGGGTATTATTAACATAACGCTTTAAACAACCCCCCCGGTGGGGAGGTGCCAAGAAACCCCAACTCCCCTTCGCCCCTTCCTCCGAAGCCAGCTTCCCGTCGCCCCTTTTGTTCTTTGTAGGGAACGGAGCCGGCGAAACAAGGGGAAGAAACTCTATTCCTCACTACGGCGCCGTGGAAGGCGGAAACCCAGGTCGACCGAGGGTTGATTCGAGTCCTTTCAAGCCAAAGATTTCTCGTGCTCTTCGGTACGCGTGCTTTCCTGTCTTCTCCCCACTTTTTTGTTGCCGAAAAAGGGAATTTTTTGGTCCTTTTTTGGAAAATGTTATTTTATTGAGACGCAGCTTTCAGGAATTTTGGTTGGTTTGTTTATTGTATCAAGAACGATAAATTTTGCGGCCAATCTAGTTTCTCGAGGAATTGCGGGAACTAGAATGAGTGTGCATTGAACTTGGATTGTGAGAGTTGGTCTTCTTTCTGTATTTTTGATGCTGTAAATTGGTAGAATAGTTTTAGTTTTGGGGCAGACTTGTTCTTCAGAGGGCACTGTGTCGGTGAGCTGTCGATTGCCAGCCATTCTACGACTTTTGGGGCTTGTTTCAACCACAGATAAAAGTAGGCCATTACTGCGTATTTGGTTGGAAGAACTGCATAGACCCCTATGGTTGCATATATCACTTGGTAGAACATCACTACTTTATGTTAGCCTTTAAATTTTATTTATTAATTCGAGAAAGCTTGAAACAGGTTCCTAGATAAAAACTTGGTGGAGGCATTGATGAATAGAGATGAGAAGTTATTGTTGGTTAAACAAAAGTGACCTTTAAATTTTTTTTGTTTATATGGCTGGAAATGAGAGATAAGAAAATTTTTTACACTTGCAAGATGTGCTTCTTACCTTATTACTAAACATGCAACAACCAAATAAGTAGATGGATTTAGAAACAAAGTTAGTGCAGATAAAAGTCCATACTGACACTCATTATAATCAGGGTTTGCCTTACCGGTCTGTACCAGTGTACCAATCGGTTGGCAGTATGATATGTACCATATCGTATCGACATACCATGTGTCGGTATGGAGGGGCATAACAATGGTACAGAAAATGATCGAAAATAGCTTTAAAATTTTTTAAAAAATAGAAAAAAGTTATATTAAGGTTTTTAAGTTGAAAATAAATATAAATTTAGTATAATTTTAGCAAAAATAATCTAAATTAGGAAAGAATAATGATAGATATCTTTTTTGGGCTTTGATGAGTAGTTTTATGGTACGTTTCGAACCATCTTTCTGTTGATATTGAATCATCTACAACGAAATGATTTGAATTGTTAGATTATTTGTTAAATAACTTAAATTTTAAAATTCAAATGAATCAAGTAATCGATCGATGGATTTACTTAGTTCTACCACCAAAAACAGTGATGGGACTCCATAGACGGTGGATCGAGGTCCTCGATCCTATGAATTTGTATATTAATTTGATATGTTTGTCTGACCTAATTATGAAATTGATCCCATGATATAGTATACTAATATACCATATGCTATTGATGTATCAATGTGGTGATGGCTGTAGTCTGATCGTCATGAACCATACGTGTTCGAGGCGGCTCCTAAGGCAAGTATGACCGTGATATGTATTAGTGCGGAAGTTGAAGAATGTCGAAACTTCTAACTTTGCCATTGATTTGTTGCTTCGTATCATAAGATCGATCACCGTACTGCATCTCGAAGAAGTCTCGTCACTTGGGTGATGGGATCATGTCATTGGTCCATGATCTAAATCTTGGGTGGCCTACGTAAAATATTGTTCCTCGGTTCATGGATCACCCTTAAACTGTGTAAATGGGACGATCAACTCCCCGACATCGCCGCCATCATCGGTCGAGGTATTTTGTCCATGTCGTTGCCATGTCTCCAGACTGAGTAGGTTGCTGAATGCGATTGAGAAGTTGTGTACATGCCTTTGATTATAGAGTTCTTCCTTTAACCTAGGTGTTAATCCTTCATAAGTAGCATCCTAAGCATCATTTAATCCATAAATTGCAACTTTGTGGAGTTCAAGAGAGTGTAAAAGCGAGAATGAGAAAAGTATGTGAGTGAGAAAGTGATTGAGAGAATATATGAGTTAAAGAGAGTGAAAGCTGAGAGAGTGAGTGGGTAAGAAAGGGTTTAAAAACCCTTAGATCTAGTTCAAACGGTCAAATGGACCGTTTGAATTCAACAAATCCTAGCCATTGATCGGTATTAGTCGAAATCTGACTGTTATTGATCGATACAGATTGTTTCGACTGTTAAAGATCTCGTATCGGGCGATACATGTTCCTCTGTTATGGACCACTCAGTATTGGGCAGTTCGTGTGCCGGTCCCCTATCAGACCGGTACATACTGCCTGGTACAGGTTGGCATGGCGAACCATGGTTATAATAATGTCCTTGGGAATAAGTAGTGAGTACTTGAATCCTAAACCTGTGTACTTATTGCCTTATGTATTAGTTTCTTAACAGTTCAGTTTTGTAAGTTTTGAATCTTCTACAAGTGAAGCAAGAAATGCTGTATTCATTGTGCCAAATTGTTTGATATTGCAATTTCCTAGCTGGAGGTTGTTTATCTTAATCATTCTATCCATAAGATTGTCTTTGTTGCATATGTGTATTCTTGCTGCTAGCAAATCCTCTTTTAGAAAAAGGTTGATAATGTTTGCGAGAGAGATATAAGTCAGTGGTTGTCTGTTGATTAGGTTTTGTTGTTATTTGAAGTTTCTTATGGTGATCGTAAATTTAAATAGTTGCATTAGGTAAGATTCCCACTTCTCAGCTATTTGTACCTTGTCAAAAGCATCCTACAAAGTTGTAGGCTTTGCAATTTGGAAATTGATGTGTAGTTCTGGCTCCAAACCACCTATACATATTTTGAATCATTTGTTTCTGAAACATACTAGGTATCACGTTGCTAAGCTTCTTGAGCTCTTTATAATTTGTCAATGGCCTCTGAGTCAGTATTTCTGTTGCTAATTTATAATTTATCATGTGAGAAGGACCCATGTATGTCATATTCATGAATTAATTAGACATGCGCTTGCTTGCTTGAGATAAGTAGCTTCTTCCAATGAATAACCACATTCTCTATCTATATATATAACAGCAAGAGACATATTAGCTTCTTTTAATGTTTCCATATGGTCGAAGTATTGCTTAGCACAAATTATTCTTGGTCGAATAGCTACCATGGACTTTGGGATGTCAATTTTAGTGGTCATAAGGTTGAGAGCCTGTTGTTGCTATTGATTTTGGCTTGCTGGAGAATTGTAGTACTCTCGAATTTTTTTCGCAATAGTTGAATGTTGTTACATGGTACTGGTTGAAAAAGTGACATATGAGCTTCTTGGTCGACATTAGGCATTGTGGCCAGCTGCCGTTTGTGGCTGTATAGGTTGTACCAAGCCATTCATGTTTCATCGGTAGATTTATTGTTGGTGGTAGAATAGCATGAGCATCTACTGATAGCATTGTAGAATCCTGAAAGTCACATAGTTGTCGTAGAGTGAATTCACCCACCGTTAATGGTTTCCCAGCATGTAGGGTTGGTAATAACCCTAGCTTTTGCCTATTTTTGTTTTTTGCATGATCATCTACTGATAGCATTGTAGAATCCTGAAAGTCACATAGTTGTCGTAGAATGAATCCAATGAATCTACCCACCGTTAATGGTTTCCCAGCATGTAGCATTTGGCTATTTTAGTTTTTTGCATGGTAGCACATGTTGTTGTTGTACAGGTTTTTGAGATTGCCACTTTGGTGTCACTTCAATGCTAATAGCATCATTGTTGATCTAGATTTTGACATCTCACTATGGGAGGTGGATTGTGTTTCCAATTCCTGTAAGAGCATGAGCAAAGTGGCTGTCTTTTATGGGAAAGGTCACAGGCACCATCTCTTGATGTGCAATGTTGTTCAGAGGGATGCCAATATTCGATACTTTCTCTCCTTTACTTGTTCTGGCCTTCTTTTTGTTGGTGCTTTACTTGATTGGCATTAAATTTTGTTTATTAAAGTGGGAGTAATGTTTACACTAATTGGATCTAATGAAGATTGCAGTATGGTGACAAGATTGTGGAGTGCCTCTTTAAGCTTCTCTAACTGCTACAATTCTCACAAAGTTCTTGTTGACATATTTGGGTGAAGAACAAACCAATACTTCCACCTTGTCCTAAACATTTTCAGTCTGACCATTAAGTTTTGAATTGTACTTTATGATCCTCATCTCATCTCCAAAGGTTAAGCTGTCTTCATAAGCATGCTGCATATAAGACTGGTAAAAGACTTTGACATGGTTATTTTGGATGCAGGTTGTCCTTGCCCTAGTACCAATTTATGGATATGCTTCTAATAAGCTTCATCTCAATTCGAGGAGAGCTAAAAGCTTCTCAAGAGAACTATCACTTAGGATTACTGCTAACTAATCATACCTTATTTATATAAAAATAGAAAACAAGCAGTAATCCAAACATGAGCCTTGGAGTCTCATATTTATCTTCTATTTATAGGGCTGCTATAGATATCTTCTAATCTAACAAGTGTTCAAAACCAGTCTAAATAACTCGATTTAAAATATTGGAATTAAATTAGATGACACTATTGCTTCAGTAACCGGCACAAAAACCCTTCTAGGACACGACCAATGTCTATCAACAGGTTCTTTTAATTTTTTTGGTAGTTTTCTAGGACTAAATACTTGTGATGAATGCATACAGCATTTTCATTTTTGATATTTTCATCTAAAGTATATAATGCAAGGTTTGACTTGTCGGTCTGAGTCGGTGTGTCGGCTGGCTGGCGGCACAGCACATGCTGCCCCGTAATGGTGTGCCGACACACGGTATGCCGGTTCGTACTGGTGTTTCGACGTGGAAGCAAAAGAGGTTGAAGAGGAAGGTCCGGTAGAGGAGCAGAAGAGGAATGAGAAAGGAAGAAGGAAGAAGAAGAAAAAAAAGAAGTGTAGTGATACCTGAGAAGCAGCAGCATCATAGAGGCGAAGAGGCAGTGCTGCTGCAGCATCATCGCAGCAGTGAAGTGGTGAAGATGCAGCGCTACTGCAGCATCACAGCGGTGCTGCAGCATCGCAGTGATGAAGAGGCAATGCCATGGCTTTGTACGCGAGAAGAGCCCTAATATGCTTTTTAAATTTTTTTTTAACGCTGAAATGGATTGGGGCCCACCACTTTTTGATTTTTTTAAAATTTAATTCAGACCATCTGAAATAGGGTGGTCCGCGTATTGCTCCATGCTTGGACCGGTACATATTGTCCAAATCATACCATTTTGGGTGCTACAGAACTACAACAATCCTTGGTATAATGAACATAGTTTGAAAATTTTCCATCTTTAGTATCTTTTTTTTAGGAGTATCTGGATGATAGATGGTGTTACCTAGAATTTTATATTTCCTTTAATTGATCTTTCATATCGGATTGTGATTAGCTTTCTCCTTCAACAAGATGACAGGATGACTCATCAAAGAACAAAAGCTAGTATCTTTCGATAAATGAGTTAGAATTTTTTTCTTCCATATTAATTTTTGAGTACTATATTTTACATGCTATATATTCACCTATCTTTTTGACTCTTTTGGCAGGAATCTGGAATTTGAGTGATCATTTAACATTTTGGGCAGCACCATGAGTGAAGTTTTCAACAACCAAATATTAGTTGAGAAGCTCACCAAGCTCAACAATTCACAGCAAAGTATTGAAAGTATCCTTAATTTTAAAGTAGGCCTCTTCTTTCATCTCTTTTTCTCTTTATCTCTTCATCCAGATATAAATTGATCAATCAATTAAAGATAAAATGATACTGGTTTCAAAACAATGCAATGCATGATATCAAGATTGTTTGACTTAGGAACTTGACTGACATTTTATATTGCTTGGTTTGACTAATGCAACCACATGCCTATTGTGACTTGTATGAAGGCATCTATGAAGTTCTTGACATTTTTCCTGTGTTTGTTAACTAAGGCAAGACTTTTTTGTCAACTGAGAGCAAGCTTTTGTAGCCTTAGTTTATAATGCCGTATTTAGTTATCAACCATATTTGTCAACCAAGCCTTTCTGCTTGAAAGATGGGGCACACTGTTTAGCATAGCTCTATATTTTGAAGGGTACGTTCTGTTGTTTAAGCATTTAGGACTAGCTTTCCATCCAATATCAACACTCTACAAGTGGGGGGTTGTTTTGTGCTAAGAAAAAATTGACAAGAAAGAGGCTTGCTTCTAGATGTAGATGGGAAATTGACTATAAGGTCAATGTTAATATGTTGCTGGCTCTAGGTGCAAGTATGATCATCGGACAAAGATAAGTTTGAGGGTCAGCAAATGAAGAGTGATGAGTTTACAGATGTACAATATACAATTTCAGTAGACCAAACTTTGATAATATGTAAGCAAAGAGGCAAGTGAACATTGCATTATAGAGATGGCCAGATGTTGCAGTGGTGGTTGGAGATACTTGTGTTTGTAGTGGAAGTGTGGAACCACATTGAAACATAGTGGATTCCGAATTAGTAGACTTAGTGTCTATATTTTGGATGGCCTTTCCTTTATGTATTTTGGTGATTAATGAGGGACTGCAAAGCTCAGGATATTTCTCAGAATTCATTAACATATACAGGCTTATAGCATGGACTTAGAGTTTCATTTTCTTGTTGTTTTGACTGAGATAACATTCATATCGACTTATTAGTCTTCCAAGGCAGATCTTTATCTGATCATCTATGACATTAGTTTATTTTTATATCAGTTTTGTTTTATTTCTCATTACTAGTGATAGCTATTTGCCCAATGTAACTATTTCTAAAGCTTACTATAATTAGGTGAAAAGAAAATGGCTTTTGTTTATATGGGTTGTTCTAGCTTGTTGGGAACAACACATTGTTGTGTTGTCGCTGATATTGTTGTTGCTGACTTGCTACTTCTGTGATATTTGTCACCTGCGACCCTGTATTCTGAGTTCTTTCCTAGTACTGTCATGGTGTGTGGTGCAACACCAGGGTTTATCATCTTTCGCATGTCGCAGATGCTTGCCCATCTATATGTGAATGCATCATCAGCAACACATCATGCTGCAGGGCATTAACACCTGCTGGCAATTGTTGATGATGTTTTATGAAATTATTCTGCATTATTTTGCTTTCATATCATCATCCATGTTTATCATCTTTATAAAATATTGTTCCTTTTAAAATGACAAGCAAACCCAGTCCATTTTCTGAAGTTAAGTTTGATCAAATGATACTGCATTTAAGAAACACAAATATTTGGATTATTAGGTATCATGAATGACCTTGGTGCTTGGTGTCAGTTGGAACCACAAAGTTTCAATCCTGAGAATGTATATATGTTTACACACAAGATTGTACATTAGGAAAGAAGCAGCAATCTTATGATCTGGGGTTTGGATACATGTCCATATAATTTATGATTCTTCACTTACATCTTACTCTTTGTGGTTGCAATTTTTCTGGAGTAATGTACATCTCTTGGTGGTCTTTCTTGGCAAAATTCATCAGTTTTTTGTGCTTTCCATGTTTCAGTTGCTTCTTTTGAGTTTGTTGGAATTCTCCTCTGCTCTTACTATTCAATTGTGGACAATTTTCCTTTTCTTTCTCTTATCCTATTCTTTTTGTGTCTTTGTTTCCTCTCTTTGTGCATAGGTCACTTTCTTAATGAAATAGCCTGGTAGTCTTTTGCCTTAACTTAAACAAAGGGGTGTGTTTTTCTTGTTATATGACTTCTGTAAGCATGCAAATTTTCTCCTTTGGAAGTTTTCATTTGTTCTGTTTTATCAAGATACAGCAACTAAACTGTACTTTTGGTTGCAATATGTTGCATTTATTTCATTCAATTTGAGTGTTGTTCTTGTCATATCTATCATGTGTTTGGTCAGTTTGATATTTCTTTGTTGTTTCTTAACTGGGGATTAGCACTATCAAATTGGTGTATTTTTCACCGGAAGAAAGCCAAAGAGATAGTTGAGACATGGGATCAAGCATTCAGTAACTCTCCAAGAGAAAAAAGAGTGCCTTTTCTGTATCTGGCAAATGACATCTTACAGAACAGTAGACGCAAGGGAAGCGAGTTTGTAAATGAGTTTTGGAAAGTGCTTCCTGGCTGCTTAAAGAATGTCTATGAGAATGGTGAAGATCACGGAAAGAAAGTGGTTAATAGACTAGTAAGTGTTTTCCATTCTATCATTTTTTTGCTTTTGTAAATTCGTATTTGACTGTTAATCCCAATTCCAACAGTAATGTTCCTGTATCACACAAGCAGTTGTGCTATGCTTCTTTGACATAGCAATTCTTTTTTTTATTGGTAGTGCATATCAAATGCCTTTTGTGTTGTTTACTTTCTAATATTTTGAGACCGTCGTGTGCTAGTTAAGAAAATATGGCTTTGTCTCTGCTATTAAGAACTAAGGTAGTCTCCTTTGTTAATGATACCCTTAATGGCCATAGGAAGTTGAAGCTCTCTATGAAGCCCACTACACGAGGATGACCCTTCATCTCAAGATTAATTAGGAGAGGAAGCATCAAATAGCATGCTCAGTTCTTGTCCTTCATCTCAAGGTTAATTAGGAGAAGAAGCACTAAATGGATAGTTCTAGAGGGATGAATCTGTCTGCTCATGCTCAGTTTAAGAATTTTGTCCCTTTCGTCTCTTTCTTTGCCCCTACCCTTGTCTACACCATCCTCTCCTCTGAATTGAGTTTGTATTTTGACTGCTGGTGCATCAATCATTTGCTGGTTGTATTAAGTAGTATCATTTTATTCTTCAGAATTTGTGGAATAATTTTTACATCACATCTCCTGGCATGATTTCTTCTCTATTTCTTGGTCTCATAATGCTCTGGTTCTATTTCCTAATGGATGTTGTCATGTCCCAGCCGTGCTTGTCGAATTTCATGGTACCTGTGTTAAGTGCTTAGATGTCAAATTTTAGTTTGAAAGGAAAATGGCCATAATGTTGTAGACAACCCACAAGGATTGCCCCAAGGGGCTTAAGACGACAACGACAACAACAAGCCATTATGTCCCTACCATTTGGGATCTACTACATGGATCTCATTCCTCTGCCGAGCCATGTATAGGGCAGCAAACGAAATCCCTAGTTGAAGCAAGACCATTTATATTTAATAAAGCCTCACACTTCTAATCCCAATCAACACACATAGTCTAACTACCGAGTATAGTTATCCTCGCAACATGTTTGTATTAAATGGTATTCGCTTACCTTGTTCTTTGTTGGGGCTACACCTAATTGTTCTCTTTTTAGTGTTCATCCATCTTCACTTTCTCAAAATAATGGCTTCTGGTACATGTTCAAAGTTATTCAATACAAAAATTCATAAAACATGGTTAGCCTTAGAATTGTACGATGAAAATTGTCTTTTAATTTAAGGGCACATTGTCACGGACGGTTGTCGTGCACCCGCAACACCTTCGTCAATGGACTGTTCGTTGTTTTTGTTTGCTTATACATATGTTTGATAGTGTGTTTTGCCTTGTTTTTGTTTTTTGCTTGAAAATATGAGCAGGAATAGTTTACAGGGCTGCGGAGCGATCGCTCACTAGAATGGGCAAAACTATCCTAGAATGGCTAGTTTTCGCGTGCTATGGCCTATTTTCTAATAGGCTGTGGTGCGGAGCAAAACGTAATCCATCTCAGCACCCCAGAAGCCCCCAAGTAGAACAAGGTTGGATGGAGGTTAGGGTAGTGTTGGGTGTTGAAAATATCTTTTAATCTAAAGGCCCCAGAAGCCCCCAAGTAGAACAAGGTTGGATGGAGGTTTAGGGTAGTGTTGGGTGTTGAAAATTATCTTTTAATCTAAAGGCACACTATCACGAACAGTTGTCACGCACTCAGAACAAAATATCAGCCATCTCAGCACCTCATAACCCCAAGTAGCATAGGGCTGGATGGGGGTTTGGGATAGTGTTAGTCATTGATTGGATTTACAAGTTTGCACGTTAAACCTACGAGAATTTTCCAATGCGCCCAACACCTGGTGAGTAATCGTTTGCGGGCTTACGATTGTTCGTTTGCCTTCTAAAGTCATTTATTTTTCTTTCATCTCTTTTCTCTTTTGCACACCAAGTGTTTGCTAAATTGTTATGAAGCTACCCTCTTCGCGAGATGTCAGGACTTGTCTGTCGCTCATTTTCGAACTAATTAATTTTTTTTCTATAGGTCCTTTGAGACTTGAACGAGGTTGTAACTAAGTTAACCCTTTGCGGATGGATAACGCAAGGGTGCCTTACGACTTAGGCAATTGTAGCTAAGTCCATAAAATTGCGATATCAAAGCGGGCAAGCAATTCGAGCAAACGTCGAAAGTTTGCAATCTCGGCATGGGGAAGCACCATAGCCAATCGAACAAGATGGGGCAAGTGGGACCATTACCCTAAGCAGTCGCATGTGGGCTGCTAGTGCAAACTCGCTGTCAAGTTGTTGGAGTGCTCAAGAGGAGCACGACAGTGAAAATGACCTATGAGAAGTTGGCTATTCTTTGCGATGGGAGGAAGCACAATCCAGAGTGTCATTCGCGAAAAGAAGCCATAAGGAGAGGCTTATAATTGCAGAAACCCACCTTGACGTTCTGGAAGCGAGCCTAGAGGAATTCTACCAAGACTAATGAAGGCTTCTTAGGGTAAAGAACTTGCAAGAGGAGGCGGAATCTTGGATTGACAAGGTCGAGTCCCGAGTATATTGATTGACGGAAGACACCAAAGATTTTGTGCACACCTATATGAAGTCGTGGCGGAACTCAGCTCCAAGATTACATTGCTCACAAGGGCTCTTAATGCGAGAGGGAATAACACCCGTGTTGTTGTGCTATAAAACTTGAGGGCACCCGAGCCGCAATACTATGGGGGTGCTAGGATGCAAAGGATCTCGAGAATTTTTTGTTCGGTATGGAACTATACTTTTGAGCTACGAGGCCCGATTCTAAAGAAACTAAAGTTTCGATAGCAACCATGTATCTGAATGGGAATGCAAAACTTTGGTGGCGAACACGTTGGGAAGAGATATAACAAAGTCGGTATCGAGTGGACACATGGGAGGATTTGAAGTGGGAGTTGAGAACTCAATTCCTACTCGAGAACACAGAATTCGTCGCAAGAAGGAAGTTGATACAACTCCGCCAAAGTACTTCCATTCGTGAAGTAGTTTTCAACAGTGATGCTGGACATACAAGACATGTTCGAGAAGGACTAGTTGCTCAACTTCCTTGATGGCCTGAAGCCGTGGGCATAACAAGAATTGCATCGAAGGAATGTCATCGATATGGTTGGGGCAATCGTAGCTGCAGAAAGGCTAATTGATTTTTTTTCCTCCGAGAGCTTGGGGAAGAAGAAACAATCTTCAAAAAATCGCATATTTAAGTATTCCCGAGGGAAGGAGCCCGTGAGCGAGCTAAAGAAAAAGGGTTCCCACAAGGGGGTGAGTTCAAACAGCAATGTCCCAAAACCTAGAGAATGCTTCTTGTGCGGAGGATCGCACATGGTGAAGGAGTGCCCACAAAAGCAAGTACGAAATGCATTGATAGCATGAATCCATCCCCCCAAATCAGACAAGGGCAAGACTGTCGCCCTTAGTTCGAATAGTTTGGAATCTAACAGCGACGATGAGGAGTCGTAAGGACTCTGGATGAGAGCAATGCGCTTGTTGAATTCATTACGGGGTCAAGTAAGGGAGAATATGAAGACAGCAATAAAAAGCAGGGAGTAGCGAGTTGATATACGTGGACATCAAGATAAATGGTCGAACCTGTGCAATGATGGACACAGGCGCTACCCACAATTTCATTGTCGACCGAGAAACAAGGTGACTTGGGTTGAACTTAGAGAAGAGCCCAAATCGAATGAAGGCGGTGAACTCGGAGGCTAAGCAGATCTCCAGATTGACAAATAGGGTTCCCATCAAGATCTAGATGTGGAGCGGAAGCACAAATATGATGGCGGTGTCGTTGGACAACTTCTAAGTGATCCTTAGAATGGAGTTTATACACACAGTGAAGTTGGTGCCTATGCTGTTTCTAAACTTCCTATGCTTGATGGGAGGTGGCGACCCCTACGTGGTTCTTGTTTCTCGAGAAGGAACCAAGGACCTAAAATAAATATTTGTTCTACAACTGAACCTGATGCGGTGGCGGACATCTTAAAGGAGTTCACTGACGTTATGTCACTTGAGTTGCCAAAAACTACCACCACGTAGAGGCATGGATCCCCATATTGAGCTGGGGTCGGGAGTGAAGCCTCTAACGAGACCACCATACTGCGTGGCCGCTCCAGATTTAGCAAAGCTCAAGAAGTAATTAGATAAGCTGCTAAGCGGTGGTCTCATCCGCAATTCTAAAGCACCATTTGGAGCTCCAACCCTTTTATAGAAGAAACAAGATGGGAGCCTCTGATTATACGTCGACTATCAGGCCCTAAACAAGGTGATGGTGAAGAACAAGTATCCCATCTTGCTTATCATAAACTGGTCAACCAATTGGGCAAGACGAAGTATTTCTCCAAACTCGACCTTCGATCGGGTTACTAGCAAATGCGCATTGCTAAAGACGATGAAGCGAAGACTACTTATGTGGTCAGGTTTAGAGTGTTCGAGTTCTTGGTAATGCCTTTCGGCTTAACCAACTCTCTGGCCACATTCTACACTCTTATGAAGCGATTGTTTAAGGAGTATCTAAACAAGTTTGTGGTTGTCTACTTGGATGATATCATCATTTTCAACCAAACGCTCGAGGAGCATGTCGAGCACATTCAAATAATTTTCAAGGTTTTCAGGGAGAACACTCTGTTTGTGAAAAGGGAGAAGTGCTACTTTGCTCAGACGAAGATTTTATTCTTAGGGCATTGAATCATGAAGGTTCCATTCAGATGAACAAATCGAAGGTGCAAGCTGTGGCGGAGTGACGAACACCAAAGAAGGTACTAGAGCTAAGATCCTTCCTTGGTTTCGTCAACTATTATTGGCGCTTCATAGCTGGGTACTCGAAGCGTGCATCTCCATTAATGGAGTTGCTGAAGGAGCAGCCATGGCGATTGTCGGACAAATATGAAGCTACATTCGAAGACCTAAGGCTACTTTATTAGAAGAACTAGTTCTCAAATTACGGACTATGAGAAGCCTTTTGAAGTCCATACAGATGCTTCGGACTTTGCTATTGGAGTACTTATGCAAGAGGGTCACCTGATGGCTTATGAGAGCCGCAAGCTCAACAAGATCGAGCGGCGATATTCGATGCACAAGAAGGAGATGACAGTAGTGGTCCATTGCCTACAAGTTTTGTGGCACTACCTTCTCAGAACGTGATTTGTGCTAAGGACAAATAACATCGTATTGAGTTACTTTCAAACGCAAAAGAAGCTCTCCCCAAAACAAGCACGGTGGTGGGACTTACTGATTGAATTTGATATAAATGAAGTACAAGCCTGGAAGAGCAAATGTCATGGTCTATGCATTGAGCAGGAAAGTGGAGATGGTGAATGCGATGCAATTGGAAGGCGGAGGCCAAGTAAGTCAACTGCACTTCAACTTCCTTTCTAGTATCAGGGATGGACTGTATAGTGATCCGCAGGTATTAACTCTAATGCAATTGATTAAAGAAGGCAAGACACAATAATTATGGGTCCAAGATGGACTCGTCTACATCGAAGGAAATGAAGTTTATGTTCTTCGAGCAGACAATTTGAAACATGAACTCTTGAGAGAGCGTCACGATTCCCTTTGGACAGGATATCCGGGTATTCACCAAACGTTGGCTCTTATGAAGAGGGTTTTCTATTAGCCGAAGATGGGGACTCATGTGGAGAAATATGTTCAGATGTGCCTTGTTAACAAGATAAGGTAGAGCAATGGAAGCTGGTAGGAATTTTGGAGCCATTGCCCGTACCTAAAAAGCCATAAGAGAGTATTTTTTTGGACTTTATATCAAGCTTGCCGATAGTACGGGGACTCGGGTTGATACTCATGGTGGTCGATTGGTTTTCAAAGTATGTAACATTCATTGTTGCACCCTTACACTACTCAGCGGAGGCGACCAAGTTGACGATGAAGAATGTGGTGAAGTATTGGGGAGTATAATATCATCAACGATTGAGACACGTGGTTCTTGGGACGATTCTGGACCGAGCTGTTTAAATTACTGGGATCTAAGTTATACTTCTCCACAAACCTCCACCCCTAGACGGATGGCCAAATTGAAAGAATAAATTCGTTCCTTGAGTAATATCTTCGGCACTATCCAATGAGATTGAGTGAAGTTGTTGGACATAGTCCAATTCTTCTATAACTTGTAACGAAGCTCTGCATCCAACAAGAGCCCTTTTGAGGTCATTACGGGATAGCAATCGTTGACTCTTCACACCTTGGCGATTAGTTATACCGGGAGTAGCCCATCAGCATATCACTTTGCAAAGGAATAGCACCAAAATGCAAATATTGCCGGGGCATAGTTGGAGAAAGCGACAAAAAAGATGAAGAAGTGGGTAGATTTGGTGTTGGTGAAGCTCTAACCAGGATCACTCTAGTTCTTTAGGCATAAAGTGCACAAGGGATTGGTGTACGAATATGAAGGACCTTTCCCAATTATCAGTTGGATAGACAATATATCATACAAGTTGCAGTTGTCTGTGTGGCTCAAAATTCATAATATCTTCCATGCGAGCAACTTGAAATCCTACCATTCAGATCCACAAGATACTTTCCGAAGTGTTTCAACTTGGCTACCCCCACCAGAGCCTCCTATGAAAAATGAGTTGAAGTCATTTTAACAAATCGCAAGATAAAGCTATCTAATGGAGCAGAACAGATCGAATATTTGGTGAAGTGGCGAAGGCTCCCCCGAACAGAAGCTAGTTGGGAGCTTGTCATCAAGGCCTACTGGGCTATCAGCAAGCATCGATGAGGGCGTCAACAGTTTTAAGTGTCGGAGAATGTCATGGGCGATCGTGGCACACCCGCAACACCTTTGGTAGTGGATCATTCGTCGCTTTTGTTTTGCTTGTACATATGTTTGGCAGTGTGTTTTGCCTTGTTTTTGTGTGTTTTTGCATGAAAACTATGAGCAAGAAAAGTATGCAGGGCTGTAGAGCGATCGCTCACTTGAATAGGCAAAATTGTCTCAGAATGGCCCAATTTTTGTGTGCCATGGCTTGTTTTCTGCAGGTTGCGGTGTAGAGCAAAACGTTTGTCATCTCAGCACCCCAAAACTTCTCGGGTGTCATAGGGCTGGATGAGGGTTTGGGGTAGTGTTGGGCGTTGATTAGATTCACAAGTTCACACGTTAAGCCTATGGGAACTTGCCAACGCGGCTAACACCCGGTGAGCAGTCCTTTGCAGACTTACGACTGTTCCTTTGCCTTCTAAAGTTCTTGTTTTCTCTTTCTCTTTTCTATCGCACATCAAATGTTTGCTGAATTGCATGTAAAGCTGCTCTCTTCGCGAGATGTCGGGACTTGTTTGTCTCTCATTTTTGAACTAATAAATTTGCTCCTTTACAGGTTCTTCGGGACCTGAGCGAGGTTGCAAATAGGTTGACTCTTTGCAGACGAATAACACAAGGGTGCCTCATAACTTAGGCAATTCTAACTAAGTCCATGGCAACACGACAAAACAAAAAAGAGTCAATGGAAGAACACTTGATTTATCGAAAACAATATTAGCAATGAAAGATACTATTATATTTTGTTCATCATAGCAGAAATTAAGAAGAGAGAGAGAGAGATACATGAGATCTTTTCCAAGTAGTTTTAGTATGAGGTTGCTCTGCTTGTCTCCAGTGTAGTAAGAATGTATTGCCGCAGAAGTGACACCTGGTGCACACTTCGGGGTCTTTTTTATATTGCGTAAGTGCAAGGGAAGGCATTGGACAACATAAGTACTGTGTGGACTACTGGTATAATTCTTGTAGTTCAATCAATGTAAACGAAAGGGTAGGTTATAGATGTTAAAGGGATAGTATAATATGCTGTAATATTAGGCATCTGAGTTTAAAAGATGGAAATATGATATGAAAGATAATGGGAATAGAGAAGAAGCTGATAAATCTTGGACTCCTTTCAGGCTCTCCAAATTCATTGTTGGGGAGGAAAAGATGCACTTAGAGCGCTCACACCTCACATGGAAATGAGAAAGTTCATTTGTTCTATTCCTAGTCACAACCCTTTGTCATGACTCATTAATTGACCTATTGAGCTTGAATCACTGAGCTAAAAGAAAAGCTTAAATTCAAATGAATGGTAGTAAATCCATGATGCTCTTACCAGTGAGATATTTGATGCATTAATTTATTTTGTCTGAACTGCTAGCCTAATATGCTTAACCTTAAGTTAATGCTTGTATGCACATCAAGCTCCTATAAGCCAATTCAAACCTTTAAACACTATCAATGTGGGACTAAATTTGGAGTTGTTACACCTTTTGGCCTTTTGGTAGACTTGAAGTGAAGAAATGAAAAGGAAGGAAAACTATAAACTTAATGAAAATACAACCAAGAAAAGATCCCTTGACAAGGCTGACCAATGACTGTTATCTCTTTAGTCTTTATTTCGATGTAGTTTCAAATTTGCTTCTGCATATAATCTTCTCTTGTTACGAGCCTACGAAATAGTTGATTGATATTGACTTCTTGATATAGAATCTGTAAATCAAATATAAGTTTCTTATTTGGACATAATCTTCAATCGGTCAAATTTCTTGACTTTTTTCATTCTCATTTGGTTCTCTTTTTCTTCACTTTGGTCAACTGATGTAGGTGATATAGAGACACATAAGATGTTGTTCATGTAACAACTTATGATGTTTGCAAAACAATAAAATGATTTCAAAGAACCATAAAGATTAAATGACAAAATGAAAATAGGCCCAATTTGAACCTATGTTCATTGCCAATCCAAAGGGATTTAGGTTGGCTTCTGTGTGTCTAGTGTAAATTTGGAAGGTAAATCCATTTACCATCTATTTCTGTAACTCAAAAAGAATAAAGAAGAGAAGGAGAAACTATATAAATGATAAAAAAGAAAGGACATGTTGCACAACTGTTCAACATGGAGATTAACCTCCAAATGAGTGCCAATAAAACCAATATTTATGTTAAGATTGGCTATATGTAAATTCATTGTATAATTAGTGAATTCTGGATTATATATGAAAAGAATGTTCCATTCTGTCAGATTATCTTTTCATAGCAAAAAATTGGGGATATGCAACATCAAAAATGTTCTAGGAGTACATGTAGTTGGTAATGCCCCAAACATTTGTGTTGTTTGGTTCTTGAAATATGAGCTTAGTTTAGCTTAATGTAAGAGTGATGCCAATTTGAGTTGCTCATACCTAATAAAGTATTCTGAAGTATTCCTTGTAGTGACATCATTTAGCATATGCGGAATACTGGTAAGGTGACACTGGCATTTCCAGAGAATGACAATGATTGATGTGTAATACATTCTTGTCAGAAGCTGAGAACAAATACCATCTTCTTCTGGCACACTAAGTCACTAATGACAGTGGCTTGTTCGTTCTTAATTCTTTTTTTCTGTTTATTTCAGGTAGAAATTTGGGATGAAAGGAAAGTCTTTGGTTCTCGTGGGCGAGGCCTTAAGGATGAGATTCTTGGTAATGCACCTATTCTTGTTTCAGATAATGGGAAGAGTACAAATCCCATAAAATTTGTACGGAAAGATGCTAATTTCATAAGAATAGTAAGTAGATATGTTTTTTTTCCTGTGTTGGTTTTTTTACTGTTTCTTTCTTACAGAGTCAACCATTTAAATAGTTCTCTATGCATATCCTTCATGATGTTTGGTGAATACCCAGAAACTGGCTCTTGGAGAAATGCCTGAAAAGATAGTGACTGCATATCAGTCCGTGCTTGATGATCGTTCCAATGAAGATACTGCCTTAAGCAATTGCAAAATTTCTGTTCAAGTACTGGAGAAGATGGAAAAGGATGTTGATGTTTCCTGTACACAAGGTAATATTTGTTCTTAATAGCAAATTTTTATGTATTTTAAAATGCTTGGAGAGGCTATAGTTACAATTTTGATGGGATGTTTAGTTACAAATGTTGTGTTTTGTATGCTCATTGTAACATTACTTGTATGGCATGTTTAGTTGTGTGAGTTGCATGATTGACATATATATTCTTAGCGACTATAAAGTCATAGAAACATTGGTGGTAACAAGTTTTGCTTTCTATGAATTCATATCTGTTACCTTCTAGTATTCTGTTGAGTTGTTATTGCATATGATGACAAGATCTTATTTTTGGGTACAGCTCAATTGATTATTTAATGTTGTACAGTTGAAAGAAACATGAATACTTGTACTTCAAACATTGATAAATTGTTTTGTGGTGCATGAAAAGACTAGCATGCAGCCATGATTTTATGATTCTTGCTACACATATGTTCAAATTTGAGACGATGATGTTTTGTATGTTAATTTTCCTGGAGAGAAAGTATTCTGACTTTGACTATGGACAACTACATTGCAACAACAGGTCTGAAATAATGCATTAGTAGACTTACTAAATGTACAAACTATGGTCATCATGCCTGGTCCTGTTGTCATGTAAATCTCCAGTCCGGTCTTCCATATGAACCAGGATTGTGGCAAGTTGCCTCAACTTGCAGAAAGTGCTATGTTTGGTTCCTTAAGGTATTCACTGGTCTTCACAACGAACTCTTACTAACATCCATCATGTGTTCTTTTGAAAACAAACTAATATTTTCTTTAGATTTGATAATTTCGGCCCCCAAATCATGTATTCTTTCATAATTCATGTATTAATTTTTTTTCAGTCTTCAGTTCCTTTTCACCAGAAGTGATTATCATATTGTCAACATGCAAAACCATTATGATGACCAGTTGAAAGTAACCACTGACATGCTTTTCTCTAGTCACGAGCTGTGGTTGTTCTGCTAAACCTTCAAAACTATTTTTGTTCTTATATCTGGATTGTAATTTGTTATAACCCTTATGCAACATATGTATGGTTGGCTAATGTCCACCCTCGAAGGTTAACATAGTGGGTATATTTTATAAATAACTTAAGCAACTACCAACCATTTCATACCAGTTACTCAAATTTGTTTCTGTTTAACCTTTATTAGCCTAGTGAACCTTCTATAGCTTTATGAACACAGAAGCAGGTATGAAGTAGAGAGATTTATAAGGGATAAGTATTTCAAAATTTTAAAGCAATAGGACAATCATCCTTGGATGGGTTGGACAGATTTTTGCAAAAGGGTGAGTGGGTTATCAGCCGTCGTGTCAGTTTGGATTGAAGTGTTGGGTACCTAACACTAAATCAGCATGGTTTTAGTCTTCGATGGGGTTTCTAATGCACTTGGTGGCTTCAATTTACAATTTTCATATTCATTTAAATGCTAGTGGCTATTAAATATGACTCTGACCACTTCTGCTGCATTTGTTTTGATAAACCGATCAATGTGTGGTTTAGATCTTCTGACTTTTCAATCCCTCAAGCCATGGAATGCTTGTCCTGCCTGCCTGTGCTTCCTTCCCAGTTTTGGAGAGATATGGAGTTCAAGGATGAAGGAAAGCTAGACATTGTTTTGTTTCAATTTTTCCATATCATCTTTAATCCTTTCATGTTACCTGTTGGCTGTCTTGTGTTGGCACAGCATTTGTCATGTTGTGCTGGTCTCCAACCTAAATAAGAGGTATTGATATCTTTTTATTTGGTGGGTATGAACATTTTCAGCTTCTGTCATTGTAACCATCAGGTGTATCTGGAACTAAAAAAGGGGTGGCCAGTGCTGTTAATGCAGGGTCCGGGGAGGGTCTGTGTATGAAGCCTGATTGGTTGCTTTGTGTTCTAATGCTGTATTCAGTCATATTCTTGTTATGCTCCCAATGAAGTGTTTATGTTGTTATTTGTTTCATGATCAGGTAACCAACAAGGATCACCGATGACCGATAACCTTCAGGTGCAGGAAACTATTCTTAAACAATGCATTGAACAACTAGAAATTGCTTTCGCAGCTAGAGCTACACTGGTTGCTCAGCTAAAGGAGGCTCTCAATGAGCAGGTTGTGTTTTTCTCATGAATTTCAGTAGATAGGTCTTAATATTAGACTCTCCGAGTGTTATAATTGACTTTTACTGGAATTAAATAAACCAGGAATTGAAGCTGGAGCTCATCCACAACCACTTACAAGTAATAACTCTTGTCCTTTACAATCTAGTTTGAATCTGTGATATGTTGATGGAATAAGTTGTATCATATCATTATTAGAGAAATTGAACTTGACAGTATTTTTCATCTTTTGTTTAAAATTCCATAAAAATAAAATTTCTGTCAATTACTTCCTATTTCCTTATTTTTATAGATTTGAAAAGTGTGGTCTATTAAACACTAGTTGTGGTCAAATATATACTTTTTGTATTTCACGTTATCTAGTTTTAATACTTAAATTGCATTTGATTGTGATTTTGTTTTCTACTTGGGCTGGTTTGTTGAAATGATCTTTTATGCTATAAAATAGTCAATTGAAATTTAATATCATTACATCCATCATTCTTGGTCTCAATTTGTAATCTCTCTAGTGGTTACCAAGGTTTAAAATCTTGATCCATAGTTGATATTGGATGATGGCTCGTTATGGATCGATGATCGACACTCAATTAGAATTATCTGGTCCAGAGAGAGGGAGAGAAGAGGAGGAGATGGAGAAGATGGAGGATTGGTGGAGCAGGAGGTTGAGAAGACGGAGGAGGTGCTGTTGACCCTTACAAGGAGTGCTAACATGGCTTGGTGGAGGAGGAAGCAGTGGTACAGAGAGAAGAAAATTGTTACAATTGTCAAAAAAACTTAAAAGAAGAATTCATATCTTACCGGCTGATATATGTGATTTCAATAATTAAAACTGGGTAGTAGACCTGGTCAGATTGATTCCTAGAATATGCTTCATCATATGCTTTAGGATGAATTTATGGCTACCATTGATACCAGAGAATGAAGTGTGCCTTGGATACTTCAGTTCATCTATATAAATGTTTTGATTGATTGGGAGCCAGCACAAGGGCATGCAAGTTGTCCCTTTCCGGTGCATACCAACAAAGGATTATTGTTTAAAACTAGGGATGTGCCCATGGTAATATCTTGACTGGCACAGTATGGTATTGAGGTTGTGCTGGCCAGCATAGTAGAAGTCACCTAGTCTTTGTATTGGCATGAGTTGCTAGATTGAATATTGACTCCCATTAAAATGGCACGTAATAGGCATGATCGTCACATGGCCATTACATACAATCCTCACATTTTTATTTGTGTCGATTGCATTGGTCTACTATGTCTGCGTAGGCTCTTTCCTTGCGCTTGCTTTGGGGACCCTGGGCCTGGAGTTAGCAGCAGCCATGGGAGGAATAATTGAGATTATCAGCTTTATCTGCAGCCATGTGAAGAGATGAGGTGAGATATGGTTGACAATCCTGCCAATAGAGGAGAAAAGGAGAAGGCACAAAGAAGGGAAAGCATGAGCAGTGGCCATGTCGAAATGTTGGTGAACTTTTTGAGTCAGGTGCCAAGGGAGACAGTGGGACAGTGGAGCAGCAACTAGGAGGCATAGTAAAATGGTTCTTGTGAAGGTGTCTCAGTCATCCTCGATAACCAGGGTTGTCATTGTTGGATCGAGTGGCAAAAAGGTTAAACTCGTTGGTGAGGGTGTCCTACAAAAGTTGCTTGAGCATTCCTGGTGCTTGATCTCGGGGTTCAAGAGGGCGGCCTTGCCATGGTGGTTCAAAAAACTTAAAAGAAGAATTCATATCTTACCGGCTGATATATGTGATTTCAATAATTAAAACTGGGTAGTAGACCTGGTCAGATTGATTCCTAGAATATGCTTCATCATATGCTTTAGGATGAATTTATGGCTACCATTGATACCAGAGAATGAAGTGTGCCTTGGATACTTCAGTTCATCTATATAAATGTTTTGATTGATTGGGAGCCAGCACAAGGGCATGCAAGTTGTCCCTTTCCGGTGCATACCAACAAAGGATTATTGTTTAAAACTAGGGATGTGCCCATGGTAATATCTTGACTGGCACAGTATGGTATTGAGGTTGTGCTGGCCAGCATAGTAGAAGTCACCTAGTCTTTGTATTGGCATGAGTTGCTAGATTGAATATTGACTCCCATTAAAATGGCACGTAATAGGCATGATCGTCACATGGCCATTACATACAATCCTCACATTTTTATTTGTGTCGATTGCATTGGTCTACTATGTCTGCGTAGGCTCTTTCCTTGCGCTTGCTTTGGGGACCCTGGGCCTGGAGTTAGCAGCAGCCATGGGAGGAATAATTGAGATTATCAGCTTTATCTGCAGCCATGTGAAGAGATGAGGTGAGATATGGTTGACAATCCTGCCAATAGAGGAGAAAAGGAGAAGGCACAAAGAAGGGAAAGCATGAGCAGTGGCCATGTCGAAATGTTTGGTGAACTTTTTGAGTCAGGTGCCAAGGGAGACAGTGGGACAGTGGAGCAGCAACTAGGAGGCATAGTAAAATGGTTCTTGTGAAGGTGTCTCAGTCATCCTCGATAACCAGGGTTGTCATTGTTGGATCGAGTGGCAAAAAGGTTAAACTCGTTGGTGAGGGTGTCCTACAAAAGTTGCTTGAGCATTCCTGGTGCTTGATCTCGGGGTTCAAGAGGGCGGCCTTGCCATGGTGGTTCAAAACTTATGCTTCTAACATCCATTTGGCCCTCTGGCTCCTCCCTGCAATGAGGTTTGCCTCTGAGCACATAACCTGGTGAGACAGACGCCGGCATGTAGGTGGAAATCACTAATGCCTGGGAAGAGGAAGAACAATGGAGCCATTGCTGACAACATTTGTGCTGTCTTGTGCTTAAACATGATAATCAACAACAGTTGTTGTAAGACAAATGAGAAATGGAAAAGAAAACATGTTAACACAACATCAGTGGAGAAAGTGTTGCAACTCCTTACCTTAGCTTATATAGCTAAAATCATACTGCTTGACTTCCTTCTTTTCTGGATATTTATTTATTTTTAAGTCGTCCATAAGGTAATCTTTTAGCAAGTATTAGGTGGCTGCAAAGTGAAAATGCAAAGGGTAGCAGGACCCTGATTCTTGCCCAAGTGCCAGCAACAGCTGATATCAAAAATTTTACATGGAAGATCAGCTTGAAAGATTTACATTATTGATATGTTTCGAAAGTTGCAACATGAAATGAAGTACTGCATGCCTTTGCTAGTCATTGTAGAAGGTTCAAGCTTAACCTCTATAGTGAAAGAATGAATAAATGGAAGACAGCATAATAACTTAGATCAAAAGCGTTTGTTGCTTTTATGAAGACATGCATCTGAGCATGAAACTGTCTAGAGATTTATTAAACAGCACAGTTTACTATTAAATGTTGGTGAAGGACTATAGGTGCACACACAGATTTGTTAAGCGATTTGCTCAGTCAGTAAAACCACTGTTTGGGAATGGTACTCTGGTTTGCGGAAAAAATTTGATGAGTGAAATAGGTGAGATTCAAGAATAAGTGCAAGACAGGCAAAAAGGTCAGCTATCAAAGAGAAGAATTTCCTGTGGAAAAGATAGTTAAAATATTAAAATAGAGTGTGCCAAAGGATAAATGAATAGTTAACAATTGAAGTAATATCATTCAAATGGCCCCAAATGCACCTCAATTTGAGACCCCTATTTGGGCACAATGAAGCATCAATTTAACAGGGTAAAACTTGGAACCTGCTGTGTCTCATTGCATCACTAGGTGTACTTGTTAAACAAGAATTAAGATGTCAATTTCCTGTCAGCAAAGATATGCATACTTCACAAGTGGAGGGCTGTTGTACGCTGTTGCATACACCTATATAATCAGTAATCAATGATTTAGTTTGTGGTGTTATAATTGACCCATCTTGAAAGACTTATATCATGTCATTATTGCTTTGTATTATAAATGTCAATAGCATTGTAAAATTTGCACGTGCCATCCAATGCTGAGCAAGAATGATGTGCAATACTTTGTTGCGTTTGAACAGTTACAGCTTTGTTCTTGTCATATCAGGCATACAGTGTATAAACTTAAACAGGGTACTCCTATTGTCTGCATGTTCATGTTAAAACCAATTTACTTGTACATGTCAATTGAGGTTAATTTCATGAACACAACCCTTCAATAATAAAGCTGAATGGGTAAAAGATTTACGACTTGAGCTGTTTGTGTGCAGTTAATTTTTTTGTAATACTTGGCTTGGTTTGGGTTCTAACTTATTAAAATTGATTGTGGCTCCTGAATCAAGTTAGAATTACTTTAATGGAGGCATTAGTTTCTTATGTTTTATTAATATACTTCTGAAAGAATTGTTCCAAAAGGAAAATTCTTGGACAACATGAGGCAATTAACTGATTTTGCTACTGATTCATGGTGTGCATATTTTTTTCTTGATGATGGAACTATAGAACACCTTGCTTTATTATCTGCGTATTCTGAAGTGAAGACTTTATTCTTACACATTTTAGGACGTAGGCTTTCCAGGTTTGTTGGTTTGAATGTGACGGTTTCCTGAGTTTGATGATTCCTGATTTTGATGATATGACCATGTTGATAGTGAAGTCACTGCTGTAATTTAGTCTAGTATCATGTATTGCCAATTGTGCTTGCATTTTAAGCTAGGATTGTTTTATGAATGTTGTGTTTGATCTAATTCATTTTTCTTTCACTTAAATTGGTTTTCGACTTTTTGTTTGAAAATTTGCAGATTGCTCAATATCAGACCGAAAATGCTAGCAGCATGAGGCAACGACTTGGTTTGGCCACCACCACAAACGAAATTGTTGCTGGCACGACACTACCTGTCGGAAACTTTGCATCAAAAGCGACATCTGCTACAGAACCCAAAATTTCTCCAATATCCATCACTCGACTGGCACCGGCCCAACCTGTAACATCAATTGCCAGAAGCTTAAGCAGCGTCGAAGATGATCACAAGAAGGCAGCAGCTGCTGTTGCAGCAAAGCTTGCTGCATCATCATCCTCAGCACAGGTTCTTACCTCTATTCTATCCTCTTTAGCTGCAGAAGAAGCTGCTTCCATGAGCAATGGTCTCAGTTCGCGAGTCATCTCCAATAGCCCAAATTTCCCTTTGGAGAAAAGGCCCAGGCTTGAGAACCCAATGTCCATGGCTGATATGGACAAAACTTCTTACTTTAGTCAGGTGCAGCAGCCACAACAGCAACAGCAGACAGTTCCTCTTGTGCTTCCACAAACCTCAGCTGCAAGTATGCAACAATTCTCCCAGAGTAATCTGGCACCACCTAATATTACACCACCACCTCCGCCTCTCCCACCACTGCCTCCACCACCGATGCAGCAGTATGCGCATGGAAGTGGAGCAACAATAAGTGTAACACCTTATGGGTTCATTGGTGGTTCACTGGCCCCTCCGCCACCTCTACCTTCCAACGCATCTCTGGGGTTGACACGACCTGGTATTCCACCACCACCACCACATCAGCAACAGCAGCCAACCACAGTGGGGTTTTACCAGTCTCCAGGAATTGGGTTCTATGGGCAAGCACAGACTGCTCCCACCGTCCAGCGACAGTAAAACACATGTTCCGAGGGTTCTACATGACCCAGAGTTTTTATGTACATTATTAGCAGCTTCAATTAATGCAGATTGATGGAATAGGTCAGAGTGATCTAGGAAAAGCTAGATTTGGAGCACTGATCTTGGAAGATTCAATGAACAAAGTCACCGGTGATGGCCACATCAAAGTCCGGTTAGCGAAAATGTTTGAATCTGTTGTAATCCCCTACAAGAATTTTTTTTTTCCTTTTCCAATGGATGATGAACCCACCTCTGTGGGTCCTGTTAACCTTTTATTTCTCTTTTTTTTCCCCTTACATTTTCTTCCTTGTTAGTTTTCTTCACTGTTATCTTCATGATCAGAAAAGCTGCCAGTCTACAAGTGCAAAGGTCCAGCATCCTTGAACAAGGACCAGTAGAATAAAGTAATTTCTGTATCTATAGGATACTGGGAACCGAAGCTGCTGTGCTGACATTACTGTGTTTATGCATATATTGGTGCCATGTTGGTGATTGTTTTAGACTGACTTCAGTTGTTGTCATCTTCGTATGTCATTCTCTGTTTGTCACCATAAATTACGACAGCTTTGGTATCTAGTTTGGACAGTCATTATATATTTGTGCTTGTTGGCATATATTTTGGATTATAGAGGAAATGAATATGTTTATTTCAGTTATTATCATTCAAACTTGGTAGGGGCTGTAATTAAGCTACAATACTTGGTTCAGATCAGCCAAGTATTTGAGTTGGCTTATATGTTATCATTCAAACATGGTAGGGGTTGTAATTAGTTGGGTTATATGGGTAAGCCAAGGGAAAAAGGGGGAGAGAACTATTTGAGTTGGAGCACATTTATTAGATTTTATATCACATTATATATACCATTAAAAACATTTATTAAAAAAAGGCAATTAGATCTCTTAATAACCAAATAATCACCACTAGGATGCCAACAGTAATCTAATGGCTGCCAAGCTTAAGGTAGAGATGAGAAAGCAAGAGAGGCATGTGGACAAGAAGGAATCCAACACTTGCCATCTGCCTTCCAACATCTAATATTTGCCTATGATTGTGTCAATTTTGACCGTTTTGTAGCACACCCATAACAAAATATATTCTTCAATATCCTGCGCAACCAAATCTATTCATAACCCCAACAGCCCCCTCTCCCCCCTCACTTGTGCTCCTTTTGTGTATAGATAGCCCTTTCGCCTCTTTCTCCCCCCGTCTCTCTCTCTCTCGCGCGCGCGCACACGCCCAAATCGCCATGGCCGCCCCACTCCGCTACTCCCCGCTCCATAACCCCGCAACAGACCTATCCGGGAAACACCATGGCCACATCCTCCGCGTCATCCCCTCCTCCTACCGCGCCACCGCCGCGGCGAAATCCACTACCTTATGCTCCCTCCTCCGTCTCAAACGCACAAACCCTAACGTCCCTCGCTCCCTCTCCTCCTCCGATCTTCCCTCCCCTGGTGGCGGCGCTGGCGACGGCATTCACTTTGGCGGCGGCGGCGGCGGTGGATGGGGCTCCGATGGGACTCCCGGCGACCATCACCACGGCGAGGAGCCCTCTGGTGGTTCCGGGCCCCTTGGCGTCTTCCTCGAGGGTTGGCGAGCTAGGGTCTCGGCCGACCCGCAGTTCCCCTTCAAGGTCCTCATGGAGGAGCTCGTTGGCGTGAGCGCCTGCGTCCTCGGCGACATGGCCTCCCGCCCCAACTTTGGCCTCAACGAGCTCGACTTCGTCTTCTCTACCCTCGTCGTTGGATCCATCCTCAACTTCGTCCTCATGTACCTCCTCGCCCCCACTTCTGCCTCGGCCTCCGCTTCCTCTGCCCTCCCTGGAATATTCGCGTCCTGTCCCACCGGCCACATGTTTGAGCCCGGCTCCTACTCGCTCTTCTCCCGGCTCGGCACCCTGGTCTACAAAGGCGTCACCTTCGCCACTGTAGGGTTTGCTGCAGGGCTTGTGGGGACGGCCATCTCAAATGGATTGATAGCTTTGAGGAAGAGGATGGATCCGGAATTTGAGGTTCCCAACAAGCCCCCTCCCACGATGCTCAATGCCTGTACCTGGGCCTTGCACATGGGTTTGAGCAGCAACTTGCGTTACCAAACATTGAATGGCATGGAGTTCGTGATGGAGAACGTGTTGCCACCGGCTGGTTTTAAGTCGTCCGTGTTGGTTTTGAGGTGCTTGAACAATGTGTTGGGTGGGATGTCATTTGTGGTGCTCGCAAGGCTGACCGGTGCACAGAAGGTAGAGGCGGATAAGGGAGAAGAGAAGAAGAGATCGATTGATAGTGGTGTTCTAGCGGTTGCAGAGGTTGGAGGCACAAATTCGCAGAGTGCATCAAGTAAGTGATTCTTGGCTTATTGCTGACGGTCTTCTTTTCCTTTTGTTTGCAAAGGAGGGGGAAACATCGAATTGCTCAGAGTAAATCTAGAAAGAGAGATCAGGGAAAGTGTTTTCACTAAGCCAAGTTGTTTGTACTGTAGGAATGCTTAAGATTGGTGTGACTTATTTCAATGAATAATGAATAATGAGGTGAATTTGGTAGAATAATTAGAACAAAAATATCTCATGATGCTATCAATTAAAAATTATGTGCAAATGGTTCAATAATGTAAAAGGTTTTGCTGAACTGCTCCATTGATTGCAGGATCGATGATTTTCATGACATTGTTGAATATATAATGGATTATTAACATATGTTAGCATGTATAGAAATTAAGTTGCCATCGTACGTAAATGTTTCTTTTTTCATGTTCAAGTTGGCCATCGGACTTGACTTTTCCTATAGATCAGACAGCAAATAGTTTGACATTATTAGTAATAGCTCTTGTATTCTCCTTTAGGATTTGGGAGACTTTGATTTCTATTTTTTCCCCAAGGCATTTTAGACTACCAAGAACTTGGATTTCCATTTCATCAAGCTGCTCCTCACCGTCCTATTCTGGCTTCATTACATAATCCGTGTCTCCTTAAGATTCTGTCTTTTTTTGTCGCTTTTATGAGTTTATTCTATAATTTTCGTTTTGATTTTTACATTTGACAAGTATAGTGTCTGAAAAATGTATTTGTTATTTTTGTCTGATCTACTTATTAAAATTAGTTTTCGGAGTTTTTCCCCCCTTAATTTGTTCCATAGCTGATGTTATATTGATGCTCTTTCTGATGTCAAACCACAAACTGAAGTGAAATAGCCTATTCTTTCATGAGATCTCACAAGTTTAACATATCTTTTAAGGGGATTGAATTTTTCATTAAGTCAGCTTGGGGAAGAATTTTGGTGTCTTTACTTGATATCTCACTGATGTTCAAGGAGAGATGTAGTCATGGCTTTTGATTATGGTTGGTTTGATGTTAATGATTAGCTGAGCTTTGCTCGAGCATGAGAATGCGGAGGTTCTGAATCAGGTAAAACATGTCAATTCTCTATATAAGCCGAACACAGGCATGATATTGTTTGATCATGTTTGATCGTGTATGACTTGATAAAGGCATGGCTTATAAGTTTTATAGTACAAGTAATATAATATATTCTAAACAATATGAACCATTAGATTTGAAGGGAAATAGCTATTGGAGGCCACATAAAAGCCTTTCTTTTTATCTGATTGATTTAATCTAATGATCATTGATCACCCAAGGCCCTCATAAAATGCTTAAGTTAGAGTAAAACCCTAATCAACCATTTATATTTTGTTCTCTTTCCTATTCTTTCTATTATCTTTGCCGATTTGAGCAGTAGTTTGCTAACAATCAGGGAATTGCATGACTCCATCCCTACACTGCCTTCACCAAGATTAAGCACCGCACCCCATCATCATTATCACACACCACACACCATCTTCATAGAGCTCCCATTTCTTGCACCCCCTTCTTGGCAGTTCAATTCTTTGTTCCATGTGTGACTTTGCTCTATATGAATATATGTTCGAAATTATGGATCTTTTACTGTTTTGCTAAATCTTGTTCTATGGATTAGATTCCTTCTAATGTTTGGATTTTTTTTGTTTCAATGAATCTTTTTTCCTTTCAATGCATCACTTGTGATCCTGTGAAACACATACAAGCCGAGTTAGCTTGTTCATTCTCAAGCTATGTACAAACACTGCACTCACTAACTATACCAAGCTGAAGCTGTGCTGTGACATTCCTCTGTTCATTCAGGCCAAGGAACCAATGTATTCGATTTGTTTACAGTCCTACTTCCCATGCTTGTAGCTTTTATAGAATCTATACTATGATCTCTGTGATGAAATGGAAGGTAGCTTTTTGAATGCCTTGTGAGAATACTTGGATATTAGTTATATCCAGATGGATGGAATTTGGGAGTCTATGTACTTTAGTACATAATGCTGTGTTGTGAGATTTCACCTAAATGCATTAGGTTTAAGTACATGGTTTGGGGAAATTGAGATGTTTAGGCAAACCATTGGTCATGATAACTAACATTGTGATGTTTAGTCAAACTAATGCATATGATTACCCACAGAATGCTCGTAGCTGTGAGAGGAGATGAATGAGATTAATGAACAGTTATGGTTGTATTACAAGATTATCAGGAAGGTAATAGGTTTTGGTTATGTTCTAGTGTTGACAACGTTTAAAGTCTTGGTCGACGATCAGATTAGTATAATACAAATATGGATTGGCATATTGGGAGAGGAGAGGAAAGGAGAAGAATAAGAGGAGAGGGAAAAAGATTATTGGTAGACCTAGAGGAAGAGGAGGCGGAGGGGAAGGTGATGAGGAGGTGACGGATGAGGAAGATAAGAAGGTATTATTATTTGTGAATAACAGGAGACCGTGGACGAAGTGATGGCAACGGCGATGATATGGAAGTGAAGCTGGTGACAACGGTGCCAAGAAGAAGATGAGAGAGGAGAGAGATAGGCATTATAGAAAGAAAAAAAAAGAGATTATATATTGCTACAGTCAAAAATAATAAAAATTTGGAGAGTGAAATCATTCAGTTCTTATTCCAGTTGGCTGTTGGACAGGTAAATATCAATGTATGCTGGTCGTTATCGATGGTATATGGTACTTTGTTTGTTGATATGGATATGTGGTACTTGTGTCTGAGTGTTAAATTGTCTCAAAAATTTGGACATGCCTTTCTTGTCGAGATTGCAAGTTTATTCATGTTGCATAATTAGTTTGATTAACCTACGTACAGTCTGGTAAGAGAATCGGTAGGGCTTTGTGTTACGTGATATTGTATCTTGTGATCAATTTGTGATACAGTGTTAGTTAATAAAGTACACTGGAGTTATCCTATTGATATATAGTTGAATGGATTTTTGGAGTATTGTTTAGAGCTGATTTATTGTTATGTTCTACGGTAATATCATGAGCACTTAGTGAGGACTTTTGGTAGATTACTTTGCAAAGTGTATATTTGTAATTTGTATTATCTATCAAGTATTTGTTAAAATATTAAAATCTTAGATTAAATATTTTATTTAACTCGTTTTTTCTTTTGTATATCCTTATTTGATGATTTCAGGGAGATTAATTCTGAATATTTTAGTTTTTCATCTAAATTTTGTTATCGATAATACTAGTTCAAGATACAATTAGAAATAATTTATTTGTGTGCACAAAGAGTCGAAAATAAAATCACAATCTAACACCAACTGTAGAAAACAAAATAAATAGAATAGTAAATAAAAGAAAGAACAGAATTATATTTTATTAATTGCATCCTTACAAGCAAACAAAGAGATTTATAAATAGGCAATAAGAGGCCCATCAAGTATCCCTAAAATGTGGGTACATTAGTAGCCACATTCCTCGAACATTTGAAATCTTTACATTCTTTAAAAAACAAGTTAGTTAAATGAGTCTTATTCGTTGGTCTAAAATATTTAAATCTAAATTAATAATATTATAACCATCACACTATTATAAGTTTACTTAAATATTTGACACTTGTGACTAAATTGATTTTAGTCACTTTGATTTGTGACTAAATTGAGGCGTTATTAGAATTAGACTGTAGCATATGTGACATTGCTTTTATGGTGATTTCAAATTTTGACATGCCATATCCATGATAATATGTTAGCTATTTCTGAAAACTATATTAGCTCTAATATTGATTGGCATGATTCGACTTGATGATCTACACGCTAATTTAAATTTTGTTCACCTCTTATGTAGGATTAAATTGGAGAATTAAAAAATATTAAAATTATAAAATAAAACTGCATGAGTTTTACAAAAGAATATGCTTTAGTTGTTCATTCGTTTTGGAGGAGAGATTCTCAATAATTAAGATGCATTGTACATAGTCAAAAGATCAGATCATGAGTTCTAATGAATGAGATATCTTTCTTAATTTTCTAAATTAAAATAGTAAAAAATATGCATTCGGAATTATGCCATAAGATTAGTAAGATACAAACTAAAAACCCACTTTCAGTTACCAATTCATGAAAAAAACATTAAAAAAAGGTTTTTTTTAGAAAATTCACCAAATTTTGTTTATATTGATAATTATAATGAAACTATAAAATGTTACCAAAATATCTCAGTAAGGAATAAGCTTATTTGTTCGTTGGGAATTGTATATGCTAGCATGTTGATTGTTATCTACCATGGCTTTCCTCAGCATTATATGTCATGATGATGATGTGATATTACCCGAGTCTTTTCGTCAACATGATGATGACATGACACCAATTAAGTACGTCTGGTCGACAAAACATTAAAAGAAAATATATTTCTTATCAAAAGGACGAATGATACAACTATATTTACTAATTAATTAAAACTTTACTTTATCTAAGAAAAGAGATAAAAATTCGATCGGGATCAACATCCTTTGGATCACTTGAGAATGACATTATATATATATAGTTATTTAATCCTTAGTTAATTAGGAATATAATTTCTAACAAAAAATTAAATAATAATAATAATCTTTAATTTGTTACAAGACTCCTATCATAATTAAGAAAAAAATCAAAAATCTTACCATAGAAAAAATTAAATAAGAAGATAAAAATTAATATCAAATCCAGAAATCTTAACATTTTCTATCTTTCCAAAATAGTCTTGACCTCAAGACTGAGAAGAAACAAATTCTAGAAACTTTTCCTCTAATATTTTGTAAGACTCCTAAGTGACATCTTCAGTTGGTAAGTTGACTCATTAAACAAGCACTTCAGTATAGCTTGAGGCACGATTTGAACCTTGTCGGTAGAAGAAATATCTAGCAAATGGTGTTGCACCACATCATCCTCACCTAACTTATTTTTAAGGTAAGAAACATTAAAAAAACTAGATGTATCTTAGAGCTTACTAATAAGTCGATAAGCAACTAAGTCAATACGTTCTAATATTTTATAAGACCCAAAGAATCAAGAAGATAACTTCAAACCGAACATTTATAGAAGTTTACTTATAAGGCTGAAGTCGAATGAAAATTCAATCGCCCACTGCAAACTCCCACTCGCTACAATGTTTATCAACTTATCGTTTCATTCTAGCTTGTGGGACTACAAGATTATGTATTAGAAGTTGAATAATCTTATTCATATCAAGTAATTCCTTATCCACTTAATCAACCTTAGAATAACTAGGAATGTATTTTGTAATCATGGGAGGAGGTCGATCATAAACCACTTCAACATGAGTGATTTTAGTATAAGAGTGATAAATGGTATTATATCACTATTATGCCCAAGGAAGCCATTTCATCCACTTATTTAGTTTATCACTAGTAAGGTATTTAAGATAGTTTTTTAGACATCTGTTCACCACTTTAGCTTGTCCATCTGTTTATGGGTGATAAGCAGTTCACATACTCAACTAGGTACCCTACAAGTGAGAGCTCATTCCAAAAAATGGTAAAAACTTTCTCTCGACCATTAATAAAGAAATATGGAATTCTACGCAACTTCACTATATTGTCAACATAAATACGAGTAACACTTATAGTAGTATAAGAATATCATATAGCACAAAAAAAGAACATGTTTTGTAAAGCAATTCATAACCACAAAAATGATAATTTTTTCTTAAAATTATGGAAGTTCACCGATAAAATCCATAGATATATCAATCCAAGTATCATCATCAAGAATATAAAGAGGTTGAAGTAAACAAGGGCAATAATTGTCTTACCTTTGTGGCGTTAGGTAACATCACATTCTACGATAAATTTTTTGATAGCTTTTCTCATACCCTTCCAATAAAGAAGTTGACAAACAGTTTTCATGATACAATAGTCATAAATATTCACATCCTCAATGCTTAAGTAAAATGAGTGATGGTCAACATGAGTAGCTCCATCAATATTCTTTATTTTAGCACCTTCCATAAAATGAGCATTAGTACCAAGGATATGTTCGCTATCAACTCCCCTCTAATCTAATCGTATTCACTAGCAATATTGTCTCCTTTTTAGTGTGACGAGCCCTCAAGACTATAAGGTTAAAGTTTTTGATGGTCAATATCATCTTAATATATCACATGTCCTTAAAGTTCCTAACAAGCCAACCGATTGAGAAGAACTAAAGAGTGATATGAGAGATACTACCAATGCTGCCTAATGTCAGTCTCGCTATGGAAGAAGTCGACATAAACATACAAGCAACTCTACCTCAAGTCATATATTTATCTCTATATGCAAACAAGTTGTGAAGTCCAATTTGAAAAGAGACCTATATTACGTTAAGAAGATCGAGGTCAATATAGTTAAAATCCACCCTCGATCTCAAATGAAAAATGGGGGCACTCGTGACTCTCTAATAGTTGTCATGATGGCATTCTATTTAACTTGCTTTCCAAAAATATATGTCACAGGGAATGTAAGGAACCTCGTCATTGAACTCCTCGATTGGCACAGTGACCATGTGATCCATAAGGAGCTTGCCCACAACATCCTACACTACTTCAAAGTTGAGGCAATCATCTTGACCTCTAGATGAAGTTGATTGCTTTGCATGCTTCTCAAACATCAACCACTAGGTTCTTCGTGCACCTTCTTGGCTAACATCTATATCTTGTGGGTTTCCTCCTCGATGGAAAGCTGCACCTCATTCTAGGTTCTTTTTTAGGAAAGCCAGTTACATGAGTTGAACTTAGGTTATTTTCTCATCCTTTGCTTCTTAGTTAGTGGCATGCTCAACTTCACTACCATCCATGTCGATTGCTTCATTAAGTCAAGAGCAACCCTAAATTAGTTATGTTGCCTAGTTGATCATTCCTCTCTCTAAGTTGGTAGTTTCATCAAGATAATAACCCTCCATGTTAGCTGCTTATAGACGTGCCTCCAAGTTTGCCACATTGACAAGATGGTTGCACCGGACTACTGCATGATCAGAATGACCACCTTCAAGCCCATTGTACCATCAGGTTATCACACTATCAAATGGTTGTGCCACTCAATCGAGCACACAACATAATTATATTGCACCTCCAGGAAGATCATGCCTCTAAGAGGGTCACACTGTGTGTGCACTTATGATAATCACACCTCCAAGTCGATCATCCCTATAATTTGATGACATCATCCAAGTCAATAGTGCCTCTAAGCTGATCACATCATTAACTCGGTCATGCTTCCGAGAAGGCAATACCTCCAAGCCAACCATGCCTCTAAGCCAACTATGCCTCCAAGATAGCTCCAACATCTAGTCAACTGTACTACCAAGCTAATCGTGCCTCCAAGTCGGTAGTGCATCTTAGATTTTCATGCTTTCAAGTAGGCCACACCTTCAATCCAGCATTCCTTCAAATTAACCATACCATCAAGTCAGTAGTGCCTCTAAGTCGATTGTGTCATCAAGAGTATTGTGCATGCATCCAATTAAGTCACATCTTTAACATGGTGACACCTCTAAGTTGATCATTTATATCAACCATGTTATCAAATTGTTCATACTTCTGAGATAACTATTCAAGTCTATCATACCATTAAGTTGGCCACCTCATATATAGTCGCTTTATATCAATCATGCCATCTAGCCGACCGCTTGATGTCCATCAAAACTTTCATGTTTGACTGATTAATTTTTTACTAACTCCTTGTGCTCAAATTATCTTTTAAATTATTCTTAGACATTGATACTTATGATCTATCTTCTCTGAGTAATGCAATTAGCAATTACATACCTCATGACAAGTGCTATTGCTTATTTTTATCTACCAAGCCTAAGGTGGTAGCGCATAGTATCAACTTGTTATCTTTAGGGCATATTCACTTTTTTAGGCTAGATTCATTTTTTCTTTCAGCTTCGACGATCCTTTGCCCTTTACATGGATTCACTGTAGGATCTTTAGATTACTAAGTTGATAGATCTTTTCTCTCTTCAATTGGTTCATAAAAGAGATAGTATGAAGATGTTAGTTATCTTAAGTTGGTAAAAATCTTAATTGTTTATTGCAAAGTCCTGAACTCAAATCTCATCTTCGTTACTTATCCTTTGTAAAAAAAAGAAAAAATACTTATCATCTTTAGTATTAATTATAGGGTTATCCTATTGAGAGAGAGGATACTATTTATTTCTCTAATTCCTAATGGAAATCAAGGTACTTGTCAGATCCATACTAGGTATAGAAAGAAGAAACGTAATCTGAATACCTCTCTATTAGTGATGAATTCTAATTCCCATTAGACTAACATATTTGGGTTGACACATAGCAACATTCTCTATTTCCACTTTAATTTCCTAGATTGACTATCATGAAGAAAAAAGAAAGTAAATAAAGAAAAAGAGGAAAAGAATTATCCACCTACACAAAAAAAAAAGGAATACTATCAAACACAAAAATGGAAGATATTTGACTAGGTAAATATGGAAATTTATCTTCTTTAATGAACACGGAATATAATTTATTTGATTAGACTTGTTATAATTATAATTTCTTCCTTTTTTTTCTTTTTCTTCTTGTCCTTTAGGTCTATAAAGAGCTAGAAGATTGTAATGTGCCATTAGCCTAGGAATAAATACTTTTTTATTCCAAATAACTTGTGGGCGGTGTGAGGTCACGATTGTTGAAGCTAATTTGCTAAAGGGACTAGTAGCTTAACTTTACAACTCAACATAGTTCGAAGAACAACAATTCAAGGCATCCCTCTCTGCACGTAATAGGTAAATATTGATTTTATAATATCTTTTTCTTTCATTATAAATATTAAGATACATGCAAATCATTTTTCTCACCTCCTCCCTCCACTTTGGTTTTTTTTTTATTTAAATATTATATATGCCTTTCTCAATTGTCCTATACCACCCTTTAGGTTATCTATCTAAATCGTTATGTTGAATAAAGAAGTTACATATGTTAAATTCTCGAGTAGATTATTTTAGTGTAAATTTTTATGGATTAGGTCTAGGCTAATCATATATGATTATGCCATGAAAATTATTTGTGTTATAATACTCTATTATAGTTTTACATTACAAGTGAAGGAAGAATCAAACATATTTCTATAATCACATAGACTATATCTAAAGAAAGGAGCAACATTACTATTGTACTAATCCTTAATTTCTTAGTGATTATCTTATTAAGTTAATTTATTACTTATCAAGTTGGATGATAACAACTCTAATGTATTACACCACAATCTCTGTCAAGTACCTTCAAGTATTTGACATAAATCACATCTCCCATTGGCCATTGTCTAATGCTTAAATAAAATTGAAGAGTAATTAATGTTTAGTTTGTCACCTTGAGGGGGGCTAATTGCATACTATCTCATATAGTTAGTTGTCTTTAGCATCTTGATTTTTATATTTTAAAAAGTTACATTGGTATCCCTATAGTTACGAAAGTGAAACATCTAGGTCTATTTACCCTAACAACATCAATTTCATCGATGAAAACACGAAAATAAAAGATAAAAAAATAGTTTTAATGTTCAATGGTGAATGGTATCAATGGTAGACAACGACGCCGCTAGCGTCGACACCAATGCAGTTGCCTAGCTACCTCTAATAACAATACGATCTACTTTCATCGTGATGCCACTTGCCTCCACGAGAAGTGCACCGTTGACCTCATCGTCACCCGCATCGTGTCAGTTTGCATCTGCGTTGATGCTGATGCAATTGTCAAGCAGCAACTGCATCGATGTTGGCACAAATGATGGTAGTAACCATGACGTATATGATGAAAATGGTAGTTGTCTCGCCACTGACCCACTGAGTGGATCCCAACCTGGACCCCTTTCTCTTTGCATTTGCGTTAGTGTCGACATAAATGTCGAATAGTCACCACCCTCTAATTCATGCTCCCTTGGCAAGCTATACATTGTGTCCGACCACCTCCCCGGTAAGTGGTCGCTACTGTTGGACAAGACCACCTTGGCCCATGCCTCCCTGATCATCTACAGCACCTCTTGCATTGACGATCGCTTCTTTGTCTCGATCAATACACATGCCACCGTGATCGCTTCTTTGTCTCGATCAACTTCTCCTCAGATACCTTGTTCCTAGATGACCCGAGGTCCGCATCGAAGTCGTTCTACTCCTCCTCCCACATGGAGCTAACCCGCTAAGGGATGTTTAGTGTTGTACTCCACCAAGTCCTAGAAGGGGGTCTTTCTAGTGAGGAGCTCTAGGAGGAGGATGTTGAAGTTATAAATGTTGGAGAGGGGGTTGAAAAAGGGCTTGGAAAGGTGGGACTTGGGCATGCAGTAGAAGAGGGAGGAGGATGCAGCATAGGAGGAGGAGGTGGTGAGGTCATAGGGTGAGGGAGGAGGAGGAGGGATGTGATGAGAGCATTGAAGTCTAGGCCAAGTAGGACATTGGAGGGCTTGAGGTTGTCGTGCATGGTTAGCAGGTTGCTTTGGTGGAGGTAGAGAAGGCTAGTGGTCATGTCCTCCATTATCTTCAAACACAATGTCCAATGTAACAATCGCTCGGTATTTGCATTGACACAAATACAAATGAGGATGGGTCGAGATTGGGATTCACCTGATGGAACAGCGACAAGGCAACCACCATCTTCATGTGGATGTCATGGCGGTTACCACCATCTACATTGATATCAATGCAGTTGTCGCACAATAACTGCGTCAATATCAATGCAAATACAGAGTGGCGTGAGGTGGGTAACGATAAGGTCGGTTGTGTGCTCCTCGTGGAGGTGGATAGCATCGTAATAAGAGCAAACCTTATTGTCATAGAAGGTGGCTAAGCAACTATGTTGGCATTGACACCAGTGGCATCGTCATCTGCCACCACCGACGCTAGGAACACCATCCGCTACCGAACATTAAAATTATATTTTTACTCTTTTTTTTTTTTTCATATTTTCGTCAATAAAATTGATTTTATTATGGTAAATAGACCTAATTGTTTCAATTTCGTAATTATGGAGATGTTAATATTTTTAAATTATAGGGACCAAGATGTTAAAGACAACTAACTGCATGAGTAATATATAATTAGCCCCCTTAGGAGCTTCTTCTCCTTTACTAGCTGCTACATCCAATCCATTCAAATCCTTCCTCTTTTTTTTTAATGGGAGTCCTATCTGGGAAATACAAAATTAATTATTTTCCAACTCACATGAAACCTCTTCGTGCTAATTGTATCATCGTCGATTGACTCTATTAATGACACATGTATTGGATGATAACTTCTTTGTCCAAAGATACACGAATTCAAATGATCGACATCTAAATATTATATTAAAACTAACAATGAAATGTCACAAATATTTTCGTGCAAAAAAATAAAGTGTCCATTATTTATTTACGAAAGCTAAATAAAATTGGGCATCTATCTATCATTTTAAAACAAATAACTTGTCATCTTAAGATTTGAAACAAATAGTTGTTTAGATCGAGATGATAGTGATAATAATAATGATAATGATGACAGATGATAATTAGCTTGTAAATAATTATCTTCAAGAATTTACATCATAATATTTTATTTTATCATTTTTAAATGATTACATTTGATCATTTTTTAAAGCCTTATATTAAAAAAAGGAAAAAGAATTAAGAGTTTTTCCTTTTATATACGATATGAATTTTATAGCTCGCAGCTTTTGTGCCATATCTTTAAAAAATTAGATTAGTTAATTTTGCATGAAGCTTCTTGCCTTTTAAAGCCATTTTGGATAATTAGGAAAATTATTAATTTATTCTTTCTAATTTTATTATTTAAACCAAAAAGATTATTCAGGAATTTAAATTAACCATCTTATGCCCATTACACTAATACATAAATTTCATATTGATTTCTTTTAAGGAAAATTATAAGAAGATCACCATTGAAGATAATAAATAATTGAAAAAGAAATCAATCTTAACAAATATGTACTATTTTCCAAATGCAAACTGGACAACTATGTATCATTAATTACTTGCTTCTATTTGCCACATTTGCATCATCTTATGTGCAGTAATGGAAATCCAGCATGCAAAATCTAGTTGCATTTGATTCGAGGTCAAGGAGGATTAAAGATATCATGTCGAGGCGATTAATATTAATGACTAATGGGTTAAAATAACTCTGCCAATTTCCTTGTTGATTCTAATGGAAGGAGGGTTAAGATTAAGTAGATAAGTCAGGATAGTTTAATATGATTATTCTACTTAGGCATCATGAAAACTTGTTATAGTTCAATAAATATCTTAATGTTTACAAAGATGTATCGTCTAAATAAATTCACGAATGGGAAGCATGACAATGTGAAGCAGTGAGGTGTCTTACACTTCTTTCTCTTTGATCTGTTCGTTCTCATAGGTTGCTTTTGCTACAGTGTAAGAATCCCATGTGTGTTTTGCTTCAACACTGCTGTTTGATTTCCTTTCCCTTGAGACAGGAAAGGAAGGAATCTCGTGTTTGATGATGATCACAGTGCATGGCTCTCCAGCAGTCATTTTGTTGGCATTTCAATCCATTCCTTTGATCCACCGATCATTTAATGTTTGCAACTCCTGATTGTTAAATGGTTCAGCATGCATGAATTTTCATCGCTGATCTAAAATATTTATTCTCCAAAAATATTTGCCCCATTGAAGGATACTCTTAAATTTCTCTACTTTTCTATTTATAAGATTATTTCTTTTCCTCGATTCAATTTTGTAGTGAATAAGAAATGGTTTTTGTTCATTAGAAAAAAATTTTGGATTGTTTATACGTAACATGTTTTTTTGTTATTCTAGTTTTGTTAGCCAAAGTAATTCTTTGTAATTACTATTTCAGATCAGTTATATAGATTTTTTTTTTTATCTCTATTGATAATAACATTCTTGATTAATTTAAAAATATTAAAATCCTTATTTACAGTTTGAATATTTCTAAAGCTTTTCCATTGACTTGCTAATCATGAACACAAGTCGGTGTACAAATGTAGCAGTATGGTCTTTCCTTTAGTCTCAACAATCTCTTAGTCATTGCATGCGGAGGAGGAGAAGGAGGGAATGCATTACTCTTCTCTTCTCACACGGTCAGTGTTGATGCATTACAGGGCGACACTGCTTTCGTCTAAATTCTGTGAGCCTCCTCCATCATCAAACCCTCATCAAGCTGTTGTTGTGAACCATGGAACGCCGCCCGAGTGGCAAAATGCCATGCATGCCGCCGGAGTGGCAAGATGTGAATGCAGTCTCAATTGCCGTCCCTTCACCTACTACTGAAGATGAAGTTGGATGTTCCTCTAGTCAACAAGGAGGACTGGTTTCAGAAGAATTAATTGAGAGCATCGACAAGCTCGACGAGGAGCAGGTCAAGGCGCTGATGGGGAGCCTGAAGGCACGTCTGAAACGCGTGAAGAAGAGAAGATATGGCAGGAGTCGGTCCATGGACGCAGCCAAGCGACTTGACGGCCAGGAGCAGAAGGTGAAGATTTCGCAAGTGCAAGAGGAGATTCTGCGGCACATGAGCAGGCTCACGGATGCCTGCAACGTCCAAGGATTCGTTTACGGCCTCGTCCTGGAGAAGGGGAAGCTGTTAACCGGCGCCTCCAGTGGCTTGAAAGACTGGTGGCAGGACAAGGTGCAGTTCGACAAGAACGGCCCGTTGGCCTTGCAGAAGTATCAGATCGAAAACTCGATTGCTTCGTCGAGCGCAGAAAGCAGCTCCCTGACTTCGGTTCACAAAACGCTGCTGGAGCTGCAGGATACAACGCTGGGCTCTCTGCTTTCTTCACTGATACGGTACTGCGATCCTCCTCAGAGAAAGTACCCGCTTGAGCTTGGCATTCCACCGACGTGGTGGCCTTCCGGAAGAGAGGACTGGTGGCCGGAGATGGGGTTCCCGGAGGACCTCGAGCCGCCGCCTTACCGGAAGCCGCATGACCTGAGGAAAGCATGGAAGTCGTGTGCGCTCATTGCGGTCATCAAGCACATGGCGCCTAATTTCGATAAGATGAGGAGGATCATAAGATACTCCAAGTGCCTTCAAGAAAAGATGACTGCAAAGGAGAGCTTGCTTTGGAACGCAGTGCTCGATCAAGAGAAACGACTGCATGCCACTGCACCCATTGATGCCCCAGCTGTTCACAAGATTGTGATCGATGCACACTCGAGCCCTGTGAGGGAAGAGGTTGTGGTTGGTTCTCCACATGATGAGCAGATGGCGGTGGATGTCACCCGCAAGAGAGTGGCAGAAGGTGAGCCAAGCATGGCGCAGCGAATCTTTACATGCGATTTCCCTCAGTGTCTGCACCACGATTACCGCTATGGGTTCCCAGATCAGAATTCGAGGATTCGCCACCAGTTCAGCTGTCTGCATCGCGAAGGAACGGCTCAGATTGTCGACGACAACGAGCTGAGAACGACCGAAGGTGGAGCTGCTGCTGTTGTTTCATATGACGTAAATGGAGATGGAATTGCAGTTGGTGGTGCGACATCCATGGATTATCTCTGCAACTTTTATGACGCCAATGTTGACATCAACAACCAAGATCTGTATCCATTGCAATCTCCGACGCAGATGGAGACCAATACGAACAATTCAGCTTCTACTTCAACCATGATTCAGCAAACTCCTATGAATCCTTTTGAGCAGAGCGGTTCAATGAATCTCAGTCATTTTCAATGGACACTTGCATCAGTTGGAGGTCGTCAAGCTACAGCTTTCATGGACCAAAGCCCTGTACAGGAGGCAGAAGAGTTTCAATTGTGGTGGTAACTCGATTCAAGAGAGCGCCAAGATCTCAAGGCAAGGTTTTCCTTCTGAATCAAGTTGTAGATATAACAATGCAGGTATGTTTAGTATGTCTGGCAAAATCACTTGTGTACTTCTCTTATAGATATTCCAAGTGTGGAACTCAACAATACATTAGCTGAAAAAAGAGATAATTATGCCAGAAAAAATTCTATAGAAACTTTGAGTGCAACAATCTGGTGCCATCAATTGACTTCTTTGCTTTCTTGCTGGGTTATGTGTATCTATGCTTTGTGGTTCTCTGTGTTTTTGCAGTTCCTTTCTCTCTTTCACACCAAAAGATGACAAATTACAGTAGCCTGTAACAAGTTCATACTTGGTGATTGCGTGTGCAATGTGCTCCTGATTTGATCTTATACTGAAACGGAAGAAGACTTGAATGAACTGAACATACAACTTAAATGGATCAGATATCTTCAGATGGTGACAATATTAAACCAATACAAATGGTAGCCACAAATTTGAAGATCTAATCTCATTAGAGTTGCACCAGCAGCCTAGTATTAGGGCTTAGATCAATTATGTTATTGATGCTGTCACACAATTAAGGACATACATTGGTAGAAATAAGCTTGTCTACTTCAATAATCATAATATATTTAGAGAAGAAGCCTGAAATCTTCAAGCAGAGGAGCTCATGGGCACTTGGGACCTCCTCTCTTGGTCTTCCAGTTATTGTAGCATGGGCAAACCTCCTTGTGTGCATAGGTTCCTGGAGGAACACACCTGCACTTGAAGCAGCACTTCTGGCAGAAGAACAAGCAGGGCTTCTTGTAGGCAGTCTTGGAGCATCTATATTGACAGGCACCTGGGCACTCTGCAAAATCATATCCAAGGATGAGGAAATGAGAGATCGCCAATCTGGCAAACATCGCTAATTACAAGCATTAATGGATTTAATTTTCTTTTCCTGGTAGAGCTTATGGCTAATATAAGTTGCAACATAACAAAGATTTGTCCTCTCGATATTTCTATAAGAACTTCACAAAAATATTGTCATCGAATTAGATTAAGTCAGCCAAGCAAGGAGATATATGCTGTTGATGCGCAGAACACTCTTATTTAGCGTTGACCAAAAAGATGTGATGGCAAGGAGATATCTATTGTTGATGTACATGTAGCTTTGCAATTCCTATTAACTTTCTCCCTAGTCAATTTGCTTACCAAGACTGGATCTATCTCTGTCATCACAAATTTGTAGTAGATGCAAGTTTCCTCTATCTTATGCCAAAATTATTAGTTTTTGGGTTGGAAGAACTTAAAGGAGTTGACCACTATCACTAGTGTAGCAAGGAGAAGGAGAGGCTGATGAGAAATCAGCGACTGATAAGTGCAGGATGCATTAGTAGCAATACACGAAGTTAATTATGCATTTACCGATACTTGTTAAAGAGTATTTTTACTGTGAATTCAAAGCTACGTGGGGGGGTTGCCATCCTCTCTACGCATAGTTGCTGTTAAAGCAAGTCTGTGTACAGGAATCTAAACCAATGGCTGCAGAAATGCTCCAAAAATTGTGAACAGGAAATCCAAATCCATTCGTTGATGCATCCACATGGTGGATTGTGGCCTACTTCTAATAATTTGGGCTATCATTCATGCACAGTATACTCTGATAGCAGTCGAGGAAATATATTATTAGTTACTTGAATTGACCAGACAAAATGGCATTTGAGCTATCATCCATATGTGGTCTTCTACTCCTTTAGGACCACTGATACATGGAATTTACTGTACATATAAATTAATCAATGACCTTACACTAATCAAAGAAAAAAAAAAAAAAAAAAAAAAAAAAAAAAAAAAAAAAAAAAAAAAAAAAAAAAAAAAAAAAAAAAAAAAAAAAAAAAAAAAAAAAAAAAAAAAAAAAAAAAAAAAAAAAAAAAAAAAAAAAAAAAAAAAAAATTAATTATGCATTACCGATACTTGTTAAAGAGTATTTTTACTGGCTTATGAACAGATTTGTCTTTGGCTGATGTGATAGAATCGTGCATGATGATTGATGAACATACAGGAGAAGATACTCCATCAAACAATGGAACTGTTCTCCGGTTGCCATTGAAGGTTTCATGTAACCTGACAGGGTTGGCATAAGATCAAGTAGCTCAGGACATTTAAGGCCAGTTCTAACAAATGCAAGTACAAGCACTTCATAAATGGATCAAACATGTGGCATTTGATGCAGCAGTTTGTAAGAACAGAGAACAATCAGAAACATAGCTGCCATTTCTAAAACCATACCTGCTTCAGAAAACCCAGAATGCTTATGTTTATGCTGCCAACCAAGTGAAAGGACACCAGTTAGTTAGGCCTTATACACACAATCTCTCACTCCCTTCTACAATGCAAACATTATATGGAATGACAACTAAGTTGCTATTTTACTGACCCCTTTTTCTGCCAAGCTCACACTGAACTCCGCAGCTGGGAGATCCTACATACATGTCAAATGCACAGGCAAAGTTGCAGCCTTCATCAGATGCCCTTGCTGTGTAATCTACAAAAGGAGAGAGAGAGAGAGAGGAAGGGGGGAGATTTAACCTTGGCTGATGCTGCCATTGCAGCACAGAAAACGAGGAGGATCAGGAAGAGTAGAGCCTGAGCAGATCTCTCCATTACAGACGAACCCACAAGAAAGCTGTTGCAACCCAAGCTGTGCATTTATAAGGCGAAGAGCAGCTTCTCCACCGCTATTGCCACCACCCTTCACCGACACACCTCCATCATCAATTCCCTCACACCTTTTTTGCCTGTGTTTGTCTCTTCGGCTGGGATGGATTGGCCAGCTCGTGCATGTACTACTCTTGCCTGGTTGAATTCAAAGCTACGTGGGGGGGTTGCCATCCTCTCTACGCATAGTTGCTGTTAAAGCAAGTCTGTGTACAGGAATCTAAACCAATTGGCTGCAGAAATGCTCCAAAAATTGTGAACAGGAAATCCAAATCCATTCGTTGATGCATCCACATGGTGGATTGTGGCCTACTTCTAATAATTTGGGCTATCATTCATGCACAGTATACTCTGATAGCAGTCGAGGAAATATATTATTAGTTACTTGAATTGACCAGACAAAATGGCATTTGAGCTATCATCCATATGTGGTCTTCTACTCCTTTTAGTGACCACTGATACATGGAATTTACTGTACATATAAATTAATCAATTACCTACACTAATCAAAGAAAAAAAATGTTGTTTGATAAAAATCCAAGAGAATTTTATTATCCAAATTTTGTATTAAAAAATGATTGGGGATATATATATTTTTTTTGTAAGCACCATTTGGATGCTTCAAATCTCTCTTACAAAAATTTATATTATTATTATTATTATTATTTTATCGAGCTCTCAACTTACTTACGATAAACAGTCTTGAATTTAGATCAAGGTAAAATATAATACATGGACTATCTGATAATCATATATTACTATTTTTAAGAGTTATTTTAATGATTATTATATTATATTTATATATATATATATATATATAGTTAAATGATCATAAAATATGTATACATATAAAGAAAAAGAAAAGAAAAAAAAGGTAAAAGCTTTGTTGGGTCTGCAAACAAGCGGGCCCTGCTCACATGCGCTTGGCTGCCGTCTCATTAAGTTAGGAGACAAGCATCCAAAGACTGCAACCCTGCCTTGAGCGCTACGGTGAGCTTTCCTGACAATGGCTCCACCAAGGCACGTGAGATCTCTGACGGGACAAGCTTCAAACATCCAATCACACTGTTGGTAGATACGCCTACGGTCTCGGAGATTTTACATATTTAAATTTTTATGCTAATAAAGGATTGTATTTTTTTATGTGATCTCGAGTTTGTCTGTGCTTTAGCATCATAAGGATGCAGAGTCTTTTTGTCATTATATTGTCTTCTCTTTGGATCGTGATAGGGCAGGATCTCGCCCGCGAATGCGGCTATCATCTATATCAGTGCTAATGTAGAGTCTCGGGATCGAGATGGAGTGCAATGTCGGACATGCCACCTCGGACTCGGGACGAGGGCCGCCTCTTCCCGCATTGTCTGAAGCCACACGAGCCAATGTTGTGCCATCAAAGATCGTTTCGAAAAACTCTGAACGGCACCATGTGGCGTCATTCCGCACATACCGATCGGCGATCATCCGAAGGTACAAATTTATCGTCTGAAAAGTCGACCATCGAAAGCAGATTGCATATGATTGACCCTCAAACACTAGAATAAAAACCCTCAGCTAACATCTGACAAAAGGGGACCATAAGTTTTCTACAAAAGCCCACTTACTTGATCTTTGGAGTGGCTGAAGTTGAGAAACCTCTCCCCTCCCGACCTAGGCCAGTGTTCAAGAACTCGACGATAACGAAGCAGAGCGTGCCCACCGAAAAGGCCCATCCGAAATCAACCATGAGCTCAGCTAGTCCCCGACGAAGGCTTGATCATCAGGATGATCCCGGATATCGATAGTTGGATCGAGTCGTGCTGACTCAGTAAGATTTACCAACATATCGTATTGATATTAAAGTAGAATAGACATGACAACAACGATGAAGACTTTTGTTCACTTGTCACCGATTCTATTCTCTCAACTCGTTTAACAGACCATTCAAACGGGGCGAAGATTCTTTAAGTAAATGAATTGATCTTTGATCCAATCTCATTTTAATTTTAAAAAAAAATTATTTTCTCTTCTTATAGATTAATGATAGATTGACTCCTTTATGAACAGGTGGAAAAATTGCTCAACGTGAACAAATCGAGGACAAATTCTATCAAGTTAACATGGACAATATCATCTACTCAGACTTATTGATATTTTTCGGTTTCACAAACGATATCATAATAATATTTATTTTAGTTACATTTATAACATAATAAAGAGAATAATGCGTTGATTTGGTCATATATAATAACAAGGACGAAGCATATAATTCTTGCATGATTTTTAATTATCTAATCAAACAAATTGCCAATCTGCAATTGTCATGTCAGTAGATGAACGAGGTAGCAATCGATAGCCATGATCACCTTATTTCACCCAACATTTACTATAGCAGTCAAAGATCAAACAGAAGAAAAGTCTTCAAAGTGTGTGCAGGGTTGGAGCTAAGCTGTTTAGGTAAAACATTTAGATGCTTATTGGGCTAAATTGGTTTGCTTACATATATTTCTCCTACATAATATCATAACATAACAAAGTCAACTTTTTAGCATAAGCACATCACATTGTAAACAAACATCATTTGGGTCTTAGATCTTAATTAAACACTAAGTGTTGTTTAATTTCAATCATTTTGAAGATAGAAGTCTCCATGACCAAATGAATTAGTAACCATATTCTTTATTGTGATTCAAATGAGTGTCTTGTCAATATCATAGAGTAAGAAAACATCAGGATTTTCAACAACTCTGCAACTTGAATTTTAATTGGGATGAGGTATGTAGTTGTGTATCATACTTATACACATATTTCCATGTTAATTGGCCACGATAGGATTGATAGTGATAAGATCATTTAGTTTTATATTGGTTGAGGAGTATGGAAATCAAGTGCTCATAAGTCCGTCGGATCTCTTTTACCTTCAAATGTATATTTTAGAGTTCACGGATAAAATCGTTAATATTTCAATATAATCCTACATTTAAAGTGGATTAGGAATTGAATGAAACTTAGATGGATCTATCATTATTAACTATTACTTAGATACTCACAAAATTAATGCATTAGTTGCAGGATCATAAATAAAATTTCCTTCGGAGTAATTTTTTTTTATTGTTTGTTTAAGGAAATGCAGGCAATTTTTTTTTGTGTGTGATATGTTTTATTCTTAAAGATGAGAAACATATTACCATTAGAACATTGACAAGTTACTATAATTACTATAATTTCTCAAAAAAAAATAATTTAACAACTACCTCAAATATAGACTCCATTTGTCATCCACAATGAATATTTCAAATTTATTATGACTCCCAATAAGGTATTTCCATTAATGTATGTAGGTATTAAAACTTTGGAAATCACAACCTCACTCACGTAAATAATGAATGATTAGTATTGTTGTTATGCAAGAACATATCATTTTTCTTAAGATGAATTGATATCAAATCAATCTATTTTTTTATATCTTATACATAACATAGTTTTTCCATATAGAGGTTATCAATATCAATATTATTAATTAACTAATACTAATATTGATTATATTGTAATTAAATATGAATCCCTTTTGCATTTTTCTCACAACCATTTCATTGGATTGGGTGCTCATTATTAGGCGGGAAAAAGAAATAGTTGTTGGAAAGTTGGTTTTCTTAGAAAATATTTATATTTTAGGTATTTTTCAAAAGGTATCTCATATTTTATTTTTTTTAATATTATTTTTATTTTAAAAATACTCAAAATACCCCTCTAAAAATTCTCCTTCCTTCCAATTTTTTAATCTATTTTCAACTGTTTTTATTTAGTTTGTTTCTAATATTTTTCAATGACAATTATAATATTTTATTAATAAATTAAAAATCCCATAAATGATATTATATCATGACTCTTATCATTGCTTATATAATGATATAATATATTTAAATAAATTATATAATATCCTTATTGTGGTGGTAAGAACACTAAAACATGTTAAAAATATTGTAATAGACAAACTTTTTTAAAGATAATTTAAGTATTTTATAAATAAAAAATACTATTAAAAAAATAAGAATATTAATTAAAATTTTAAAACAAAAAACTTTCTAGAAAAGTCGCTTGGAACACAGCACACCTCTGAACAGCGGAGACCGAAGAGCTCGGATCCAGGGAGAGGTTCCCCAAATCTTGCGCGAAGCGAGCGAGTGAGAGCGATCCGAGCTCGTCGCCCACGAAGACGAGCTTCAAAACTCGATTTTGATGGTTCTTTCTCCCTCCATCATTCCATTCACGGTCGGTAGTTGTTTTGGCTTTCTTTGTCTCTATGGAGTTCGATTCTGTTCCACTTTTTTGACGTGTAATTTCGACCTTTCTAGGTTCTGGATTTGATTTGTTGTCTCTAGGTTGGGTTGGATCGAGAGTGATCATCAAAATGCTGCCTTTATGCTCATCTATGGTAGAGAGGTGAACCGTGGCAATGTGGTTTCGGGTACCGCCTTTGGGTTTGGAATGAGGTCTCTGGAGAGTCTTTGAGATTAATCGTGTTTTCCTGTGGATTTTCTTCCAAAATCTTCTTCTGTTGTCTGGATTTGTTGAGTATGACTTAGAACTGTAACATTTAGGAGTCAGGTAGTGGTACCGATGCTTTAAGCCACTAGTTATTGGCCCTTAGCTTACATCCAGGAATTCCATTTGTTTGAGTCTCTTCTTGATTGCTTTTGGGCACTGTTCTTACTTCTTGTTGGGTTCATAAATGTGGAACCTTTGCTGATAAATGAGGTATTTTTCTTGTGATGACCACTAAACTGTGAATGGCCAATTCAAACATACAACCGCATCGGCCTGTATGCCCGAAACCCTTCTTTTTCTGCCTCACATTCTTGGTACTCCTGGTTATCCCATATCTTTTCTTCTGGGTTGACTCTGGCAAACAGGTCGTCAGCCATGTATTGCCCAAAAAAAAGATCGTTTCAGTGATTGCGAACCTCAATACTCCGAGAAACCACGAAGGTGAGTCTACATTGTTCAAGGAGTCAACTTTCTTGCATCAACATGCACCAGCAGATGAAGAGTTCACGCAATGTAATCCGAGCAATGCTCTCTTGAAGGTTTTCATGTATGATTTACCACCTGAGTTTCACTTTGGAATTTTGGGTTGGAATGGTGATGGCAAGAGTGTGTGGCCAAATATACGGGCTGAAGTTCCACACTATCCTGGTGGGTTGAATCTTCAGCACAGCATTGATTATTGGCTGACATTGGATCTCCTGTCTTCAAGATTTTCTGACCGGAGTGCCCCATGTAGTGCTGTGAGGGTTGAGGATTCTCGTGAAGCTGATGTTGTGTTTGTTCCTTTCTTTTCATCTTTAAGCTGCAATCGGCATTCAAAGGTCAATCCACCTGAAACAGTTAGTACAAACGAGTTGTTGCAGAAAAAGTTGGTGGAATTTTTAACGTCTCAGAGGGAGTGGAAAAGGTCAGGGGGACGAGACCACATTATAATGGCACACCATCCAAACAGCATGTTAGATGCTCGTATGAAGCTGTCGCCTTGCATGTTCATTCTTTCAGATTTTGGGCGGTACTTTCCCCATGTAGCTAATGTGGAGAAAGACATCATTGCACCTTACAAGCATTTGATCAAGACATTTGTCAATGATTCGTTTGGCTTTGATGATCGCTCAATTTTATTGTACTTTCAAGGAGGTATCCACAGGAAAAATGTAAGTGCTTTTCAATTGACACTCGTGAAGTCTGTCAGAAGTATGCTTGATAGTAATTGTTGATGCATAACTGCAGCCGATTCTTTCATTTTGCCACTTGATTAATCCATGAACAGAAGCTTACGAAAACTTTGTTTGGTCAAATGGCTTCTTTGGCTTCTGTATGTGCAAGTAATGGTATACTATTCAGCACATTCTAGGTGTGGTCAACCTGAAAATCAATTTCTTTATTTTAAGTTGTAGAGTCAATTCACTTGCCCAAGTCCAGATGAACAGGATCGAGAAAAAGAGAAATGTTGTTCATCTACATTTGTGGAAGAATAAAGGGGAAGAGAAGATAATGCAATTGTTATTTTCACTGTACCATAATGGGCAAGTGAAGAATCTTCTAAAATGTAATTAGTGATCCTTTTTTATATGTGTGTGACTGTGAACCTAAAGGAGAAAGGAAATAACTATAGAATATCTATGTCTGAACCTACAATTTCGAATGCACTTTGTTTATTGTTGAGAGAGGCAATAGCCCTTTAGAGAATGGTGGCTTCCCACTGGCTCATAAAATTGCCTGGACCACCAAAAGTCTCTCATAATATAAAGAGTACTTAGGACATGTTTTTTTCTTATTGGTTTTGCAATCTTTTATTGTGAATGTTAATCACCATCAGATAATACATATTTTTTGGGTGTGATTGAACACCTGGGCATTTAATTTACCATAGTCCCATGACATTTTAGATCGGATTTCCATGTCAAGTATTTGGAACTTCATATCTATTAATATTTATCCCTTGTCGGTGTAATGTTTTAGCTGCTTAACTCATGACCATTAAATTCATTCTTACAGTTCTAATTCATGATTTTTGAATCCAGCTGATTTTCATCTCAACGAGACCATAGTTGTTCCCATAATCTCACTTCTTTATTCAACAAATCATCTATGTTCTTGAGGGTTACGTTGAAGTGTCACATCATTCCCTAGAGTAAAATTACATGATCTATATGCAGAAATCAACTTTATGAACTGTAATTCAAGTATAATAGTTTTTGATATTTTTATCAATGCATTACATGCTGTACATTGATTAGCAAATGACTGTTCTACTAATGCAACAGCAATATTCCTATGTTTACACTTCCATATGGTTAGAAAGTTATAGGTCCACACCTTGAACGGTTAACTATCTACATGCTTTAGCCTATCTATTCTGAATTCCACCTTGTTACTATACCATAGTTGCCATGGTACTTCTTAATCAGGACAATTCTTTTTGGCCCTTTTCCATTTAAAAGGATAACATAAAGATAAGAGATGCAGGAAAAACAGAATTGTCCTGTGGAGAAGTATGCAGAACTAAAATGTAAAGAACATCATCATATGAAAATTTTGATGAACAAGATAATAAACATTTTTGCTCCAGATGTCTATCATATATATAAATGTTAAGGAAGTATTACATTTTTGTTCCTTGTAAGAAAATTAAAATGAAGGAAAAGGTTATTCAGCTTTCTTATTGAGGAACAAATTCTCATGAATTTTGGGTTTCTAACTTCTTGTTCCTGTTATGGCATTATGGAAGTGTTTGTTAGCTAGAAGAAAAAGAACAATCAACCAGATCACAAGGTGACTTGACTTTGCTCTTTGATCCCTGCTTTGTTTTATAATTGATGTACTTGTCTTCTTTCATGACTTTCTGTATTAAATCAATGAACATATTTTTATCTTAATGTATCGTTTGAGGTATTGTGCCATGAATTAGAAGTTTTGACTTAATTATTTCTTGTTTCCTTCAATACCTAGCCAACAACCAAATTCCAGATTAATCAAGCATGAGTCAATTTCTTTTGTCATCCTTAGCTTCTTTAAAGTCTTGTCAGAAACCTTAGCTTTTTTCTCTTAGGTCAACCTACTGATTGATTGTATTCTATGGAGAAAATTTTCTGTCACACTTTGTAATACATTATCTTCCATTCTATAGTTGGTCTTCATGCCAGAATGTGAGGCATTGGCATGGAAGTGGCTTAGTATTGATATAGTATATAAACAAGAATTACAAACAGTGGCATGTTGATGATGCAACTGTCATGAAAAAATAGAGAAGATATATCCCTGAAAGGGTCCCAGTACAAGTTCATGTTTCTAATATGATATAAATCTAGGCCCTTTTTTTTTTAAGCATGATGCAAATTTTGCCACAGGCTTTTGTGATGTGTAACCTCAGGCTTTTTAATAGTTGGAGTAAGCCAAAACAAGTGAATAATGAAATAAAGATTCAACGATGTGGTTAGGAAGTTGTTTATCTTCGACCTTTATATTGGGAATCAAATATAGCTTGGTGTATGTTGTATATAAGTTCTAGTAGAAGGCTTCTAGAGAAATGTCATCATATTATTCTTTGTCACAAAATGCAAGATCAAAGCTTCAAAATTACAGTTAACAGCTAAATTTTCTGGTACAATTAATTGGCCTTGCTTTTTGTCTTCTTCAATTTGAGGTCTGGGGAGGGTTAATTTATGCAGCCTTATCTCTATGATAGGCTGTTTTAGTGACTTGATCCCTTTAATATATATACAAATCCATAACTATAAAGTTGTCATCATGACTATCAGTAGCAGAGTACAAGAAGCCCAAGGTATTGGTAGGAGGGTGCATGATCTTAATAGCAGTTGTTTGGTGGTTGTAGATCCAAAAATTCTAAAACTATGCCTGCTTATTTTGAGTATCATGCAATATATGGAACTAGAATTAAAGTTGCTATGTTGAGGAATATATCTAGATAATGTGGAAGAAATACAACCTTAAAGAGGAAGGAAGTTACTTTACAGAGATTGGAAGTTACTTTGGTGAGCAAAACAGAGAACAAATTTGTTTCAGTTGGACATTATGTATCTTGTGTTGGATGGCTTAGAGAGCAGGTTTACTCATTACAGAGCTTAAAAAAATTGTGCAAGTTTGATGAATTGAGAGATCTTATGCAGATCATGCTATGAAAAGCATACTTGATTCTCAACTGGTTCCTTGGTTTCTGGTAGTATCTTTTATTTTTTGTAGGTTTTATGTTAATGTTAACTCAGAGTGCATTGGATCTACATACAGCTGGCTTTAGTGACAAAGAACAAACCAGTTTAGTGACCCTGTTTCAAGGCTGAAAAATGTTGGCATGCTTGTCTCCCCTTGTTGCACTGTTCTGTAATGGTGAAGACAAATACCTTCGGTCAGGAAAATTTGTTATATCCATGTCATGTTCAATCAAGAAAATCTTGTGCATGGCTGCTATGTTGTATTGAGTAATGACTAGAAAATCATGATTCATTTGCCTTTCTTTGTAGTGCATTCATTGTAGTTTCTAATGGTTGTTTATCAATGATTCAGAATTGTGAATGTGTTTCTTGTTATCAAGTCTATTTTTCATTTTTATTACCATTGACACATTTTGAACCGGAAAGTCCACAAACATCTTGGATGTACCCTTGAGAAGTAGAACCTTATATGAGTGTAGAAATTGTACTTTGTTTACTATCGGTTGCTTCTTTCTTATATTGCAAACAAGATAAGCTGATAATTTCTTTTTATGGCTTGGTGTTTAGGGGGGATCAATCCGAAAACAGCTCTTTAATCTTCTGAAAGGTGAAAAAAGTGTGCATTTTGCATTTGGAAGCCTTCGTGAGAATGGGACCGATGAAGCCAGTCGAGGAATGCATTCATCAAAATTCTGTCTAAATATCGCCGGGGACACCCCATCTTCCAACCGGCTTTTTGATGCCATCGCTAGTCACTGTGTCCCAGTCATCATCAGTGATGACATCGAGCTCCCGTATGAAGATGTCCTCGACTATTCCAAGTTTTGCATCTTTGTGCGGACATTTGATGCTATCAAGAAAGGTTTTCTGATGACATTGATTAGAAGCGTAAGCCGAGAGGACTGGACCCATATGTGGCAAAGATTGAAGGAGGTGGAAGGTTACTTTGAGTTTCAATACCCATCGAAGAAAGATGATGCAGTTCAGATGGTATGGCAGGCAGTGGCCAGAAAAGTACCAGCAATTCAGCTCAAAGTACACAGATCATCTAGATTCTCCCGATTTGATGTATCCACGTAGGAAAAGAAGTTTGTCATCATGACTATCAGTAGCAGAGTACAAGAAGCCCAAGGTATTGGTAGGAGGGTGCATGATCTTAATAGCAGTTGTTTGGTGGTTGTAGATCCAAAAATTCTAAAACTATGCCTGCTTATTTTGAGTATCATGCAATATATGGAACTAGAATTAAAGTTGCTATGTTGAGGAATATATCTAGATAATGTGGAAGAAATACAACCTTAAAGAGGAAGGAAGTTACTTTACAGAGATTGGAAGTTACTTTGGTGAGCAAAACAGAGAACAAATTTGTTTCAGTTGGACATTATGTATCTTGTGTTGGATGGCTTAGAGAGCAGGTTTACTCATTACAGAGCTTAAAAAAATTGTGCAAGTTTGATGAATTGAGAGATCTTATGCAGATCATGCTATGAAAAGCATACTTGATTCTCAACTGGTTCCTTGGTTTCTGGTAGTATCTTTTATTTTTTGTAGGTTTTATGTTAATGTTAACTCAGAGTGCATTGGATCTACATACAGCTGGCTTTAGTGACAAAGAACAAACCAGTTTAGTGACCCTGTTTCAAGGCTGAAAAATGTTGGCATGCTTGTCTCCCCTTGTTGCACTGTTCTGTAATGGTGAAGACAAATACCTTCGGTCAGGAAAATTTGTATATCCATGTCATGTTCAATCAAGAAATCTTGTGCTTTAAAGCTCTTATCTCTGAAAGGTGAAAAAAGTGTGCATTTTGCATTTGGAAGCCTTCGTGAGAATGGGACCGATGAAGCCAGTCGAGGAATGCATTCATCAAAATTCTGTCTAAATATCGCCGGGGACACCCCATCTTCCAACCGGCTTTTTGATGCCATCGCTAGTCACTGTGTCCCAGTCATCATCAGTGATGACATCGAGCTCCCGTATGAAGATGTCCTCGACTATTCCAAGTTTTGCATCTTTGTGCGGACATTTGATGCTATCAAGAAAGGTTTTCTGATGACATTGATTAGAAGCGTAAGCCGAGAGGACTGGACCATATGTGGCAAAGATTGAAGGAGGTGGAAGGTTACTTTGAGTTTCAATACCCATCGAAGAAAGATGATGCAGTTCAGATGGTATGGCAGGCAGTGGCCAGAAAAGTACCAGCAATTCAGCTCAAAGTACACAGATCATCTAGATTCTCCCGATTTGATGTATCCACGTAGGAAAAGAAGTTTGTCATCATAGGAGTATGATCAAGTAGATCAGTAATCTTCATTCACATCATTCCTCCAACCCAGAATTGTTCGGGATTGGAGAATGCAACAATCAATTTCCCAGATTGACTTTGTTTACTTGCATGAAGGGGAAGGAGGGAAGGATGAAATGTTGTATTTTACATACAGAATTAAAAACAAATGTTTTTGGGACTGACAACTACAGGAAATTAAAAACAAAATCCTTCAGCTAGAGTGATTTATTTTTACTATTATCATTCGATTATTATTTTTCTCTTCTCTCTTTTGATTTCTTCGTTATCAAAAAAATATTCCACCACTACTTATTCTACCAAATCTCATGAAGGAAGAGTAGGCGATGAAATATTGTTTTGATATAAAGGAATATAATAAGAGAAAAGAAAAAATAATAATCGAATAAAATAAAAGGATTACTATCAAACTGACTTAGTTAAAGGAGCTCATAAAACAAAGGCTCGTACTATTGTATGTTTTGGATGACAGAACATACAATGTGGAATAATAATCAATGCATTGATCTTCTTTTAATTGATACATTACAACGTTTTGACCTCTTTTTATAAGCATAAACATAAGAATAAAAAAATAAAAAATTATAATTATAATTATATTAGATTAAATATATATAATATGTTTCTTTTGAAAAAAAAAATATATAATAATTTTAACTTAGTTTTAAAATAATATTCTTCTCTTTGATGATATTCTCGTTTGATAAGATTTCATCTTTGTAGAAATAAATCTTCAGTCAAAATTTATAATTTTCAATAAAAACAAATATAATTTCTTCTATCGTTTTTACATTTACTTTCTTTTTCTCCTTGTTGAGTAGATATTAATATATGACAACTTATTACATATGTGAAATATTTTTAAACTAATAAATTTTATTTAAATAAAAGATAGAATAAATTGGTTACATGCCATATGCTTCTATTGGATAGGAACTCAACCTTAGTTCATATAATTAAGATATGGATCGATCGATCTTCGTGATAGATCATCTTTCCTAAACCTATAATTAAGATATGGATCGATCGATCTTCACGATAGAACATCTTTCCTAAACTAAAAACTTTAAATAATAAATTTTATTTATTATTGTATAGGAACTCAACCTGAGTTCATATAATTAAGATATAGATCGAAGAGAATTAGTAGGGTGGATAATAAATAATAAAAAAAAGACTAAAATAAGAGAGAGAAATCACAGAAAATCTGATTTTATAGAAATATTAATTTAAACAAGTTCAACACATACCAAGATGGGTCTTAAACCCCCTTTTGATTGGCTTATAATGCTAAGAAATTAATCTATGGGTCTTAAGTTGTAAACCAAGGAGAGGAAAGGAAGGTAGGGGATAATCTTATACACCACGTCCACTAACTTATATAGGGAGAAATTATTATAGCCTCACATCAATCATATATTTTATAGAAAATAAAATTATTATTTATTTTATGACTAATGATCTCATTATAATTCTTGGTCTCTTTATATAGATCAGAAACATAAGAAAAAAAATAACTAACAAGGCAAAAAAGAAAAATTACATTAAGATGATTCAAGATTCATGAGCAACTATTGTAGATGTTCATCTTAAGGTAAAATTCAAGATTCATGAGCACCTTTTAATAAAAATTACATTAAGGCTATATATATATATATATATATATATATATATATATATATTCATGAGCAACTATTGTAGATGTTCATGGCAGGTCACAAGAATTCAAGAGGGAGGTATAATGATGATGAGAGTCTAATCCAAGAGATTTCCAGGAGAAACATTGAAAATGTTTCATGCCAAAAAAACTTTGATCCTTATAAAATCATACAAAAAAATCAACTCTAATGCTTATAAAGTTATTCGAGAAAGATTTAGATGACTGGACTATTCTGGGGATTAAGCAAAATAAAATATGTTATTATAATTCTAATAATGAGAGGTAATTTCTTGGCAAGTCGTCCGATATTTTTATTATTAGATAGATATACATCCCGGGCCCAGTGCACGTGGACACACGTCACGCATGCTCGACACAAAACACGTTTACACGCGTCGGTCTCACGTGCGTGCTTGACCTGCCGTGGTCCCCACCGCGAGACGCCCGTTCATTGGTGATGACTAAATCCATTTCATTGATTTCCCCGTTCATTTCCCCTATATAAAGCCTGTTCTAATACGATCAAAACATTCCTCTATCTTGTCGACAATGTCCTCATAATTTAACGTGATTTGGGAAGCATAAATAATTCATACCCGTTTCCGCGTCAACATCTGTGCTATTTTGGGTTTTAGAATAATTTGATGTATTATATATATTATCTGTATGATAGATACCTCAATACCACAAGAAAAACTCAGAAAATTAATAATGAAATATATAAAAAAAATAGTGAGATTACACTAACTACATCTATCAATAAAATCAAAATTTTTATGAACAATTTTTTTTTAATTTTTGTATATTTATTATATAGAAAACCTTTACTAGCACTTAAAGTGTTATTTTTAATTCATTCTCGATTAAAATCTTTATATATATATATATATATATATATATATATATATATATGTATAATTCAAAAATACTTGCAAAGCATGTACTTTTGTCCAAAACTTTAAAGAGGAAGATAGTAATGGTTCGGTACAACTCTTATCCTCAGACGCAGCCAACTCTACCCATGCATTGGAATAGTGTGGGTCAACGCATGCATGAAGTCAAACCAATGGCTCATCCGTCAAAATCTGAGGTGCATTGCCCAACCTTATCCCTTCTGTATCTCAATAAAATCTTTCCTACTCCGCTGACCATTACTCTGGTTCTACCCACCTGTTGATCGGCGAGAACTGTGGACCCCAGTGGGTGAGACTGCGAGGTAGAAATTTTAGGAATCCATTCAAGACCAGGTTCAAAGAGAAATACATTAAAAGCTAAATGTCATTTTAAGATTTTCTGCATATAATATTCAAGAAGATAAATTACTTTTGTTTAGATACAAAAAATAGAAAATTATGCCAAGCATATGGCTTAATTAGTAAATAATTATATAATAAATTAATTTTTTTTCTTCCTTTATTTGAAATTATATTAGTTTAAACTCTAGTGTGACAACATGATCAAAACTGGACCTGCAGCAAAAAGATGGTGTAAATTTGCAGCAAGAGCATGGGCAATTTCAGTAGGCTGAGAGCAATGTGACTTGGAACTATAGATAGCTACTGATAAAATTAGATTGGCCAGTTTGGTCCAGTGCAGGTTAAAATAGAAAGTTAAAATATTGCCACCAAAGACTTGGATTAAATTTAGAAAAACAAAACAGGACAAATCCCAGACTAATACAATGTAAATTTGCATGTATAATTTTTTGGTTGCTTCAGGGCATGGTGATAAAGTCAAAAATAATCAACTCCTGCAGTAAAGAAAGAGGTCAGAGTTTGTCTGTTTCTGCCTTCCTTGCATCTTCCTTTCTCCTCCTCCAGCTCGCTCACCAACCCAAAGGATAGAGAGGCCCAAAACCATCCAAGAACACCCAAGGTAATCCTTCCTTTTCTATGTGTATAATTTTTTTTTTCCTTCCTCCTTTTAATTTTCTTCTCAAGGATTTGAAGAAAAGATCTGGTTTTGTTCTGTGCGTTTCCATTAATTTCTTTTTCTGTATGTTTATTTGTTTATTCAGAACTTTGAGGCCCTCAGTCTTGATAGACCTTTGAGCCTATCTTTATTGAGTTTCTATTTCATCTTCATGCTCAAGATTTGTGTTATAAAAGATGGGATTTTGATCAAGGTTCGGTATATGTTTCGCGGGATGCTGAGGGATTCGTCTTTGGCTTCTGTGGCATGAGAGCAAGGACCCTCTTCTGGGAACACTCCAACATTTTTTTCTGGTAATTGGAAATATTTGACTTTTCCTCATAGGCATCTTAGCTTTTGTTGTGTTCTTCTTGTGTGAAACAAAGGCATCTCCTTTGTTTGCAACTTTTGCCTTCGGGACCAATTTTATTTTCCCTTCAAGTCCATGACAATCTCTCTTCGGTTCGATCTATGTCTGTAATTCTTGATTTTTGCTTTATTTTTTTTTTATGAAAAAGTATTTTAGACTATTCTTGAGACGTGCCTGCTAGGTTGTGACATGATTCATTTTTGTTTTGGTTGGTAAAAGCCTGAGATTCCTTCTCTGATGACTTTGTTTTAGATGACAAGCTATGGAAGGAGGATGAGGGGGTAGATTTTTCTTGGATTGCAAGATTTACTGCCTGCTGGTGCTAAGATTCGCTCAGATCTGCTGTTCTGTAAATCGAAAACCTGTAGATACTTCTAGTTGAATCCCTGAAACCTTTGCATACCTTATCAGTAGTGGAAGTTGACAAGAGGATTAGTAAGATGAGCGAAGCTCCTGTTGGTAGATATTGGTGCCATGCGTGCCATCGAGTTGTTAATCCGGTCATGGAACCGGAGCTCAAGTGTCCTTTTTGTGATGATGGTTTTGTGGAAGAGATGGAGAGTAGAGGATTTGATGACTCCGACTCCACTATCGATTCAGATCGGTCCCTCTCCCTATGGGCTCCGATCTGGTATCAATTGATCAATGGTTCTTCTCGCCGTTCAAGGTCCCGAAGGGAAGAGGATGACGATGACTCAGATCTGGACCGTGAGTTCGAAGACTTCATAAGGAGGCGAAGGAGGAGATCTGCCATTATTCAGTTGCTCCAGAGTTTACAGGATGATATTAGGTCTGAGACAGACACCTTTGAGACCGAAGTAGAGAGGGAAAGGGAAAGGGAAAGGGAAAGAGAGAGCCTAATTCTCATCAATCCTTTCAACCAGGCCATAATTCTCCAAGGATCCTTGGACACAGACCAGAATGATGGCCAAGAATCGAATAGTGCCGGTGCCTCATCAGGAGATTCCTTTATGGGTTCTGCTTTGGACATGCTGTTGCAGCATTTGGCGGAGAACGATCTGAATAGGTATGGCACGCCACCGGCTAAGAAAGAGGCCATAGATGCATTGCCCACAGTGAAAATTGAGGAAACCTTGGGCTGTTCTGTCTGTCTTGAGGACTTTGCTATAGGAATGGAAGCTAAAGAGATGCCATGCAAACATAAGTTCCACCGTGACTGCATACTTCCATGGCTGGAACTCCATAGTTCGTGCCCAGTTTGTAGGTCTCAGTTGCCTGCTGATGATTCAAAAGTTTCAAATGGATCTAGTAATGGCAGTAGGATCGATGAAACTGATGGTGATGATGGTGATGGTGGTGATAGGGTTGGTCGAGGAGATCCTAATAGATTCTGGGTCCCTGTTCCATGGCCTTTCAGTGGTCTCTTCTCACTATCAGGTTCTCAGAATGGTGGGACCTCATCTTCAAATGCATCATCATCAAACTCTGGAAATAACACACATGGTGAGGAGAACTGATTTTGTTTTATTCATCTTTTCCATGGATGAATCAGAGGGAGTTCAGGCACATTTCAGCTTGTGGCGGCTCTAGCCTGGTCTGGTCTCTTATCATTGTCAATATCACACCCGTGGATGTTCATCTTTTGCAGATAGATAAGGGATGATATCTAGATAGCATCTTCGTTCGTAGTGTTGTATGTTGTCGATTGTACTCCTCGTTTCTCTTGCATTTTTTGGTTTCAAATATGGCAGCTGTAATGACTGGAATATAATTGTCTTGTGTGCACCTGTTATGAAGAAGAATGATGAAGAATATATTGTAGCTGAAAATTACTCGGGAATGGAGAAATTTATATCACAAGGTTCAGGTACTTTTTTCATCTTCCTGCAGTGGTTCTTCCGAATTGCGTTGCTATGTGATTTGTTTTGTGGCTGAAATCTCAAACCATTGTTGAAAGTTCATCTTTTGTTTGCAACACATGATGCATCTTGATTATGATGTCTTGGAGGAATAAAAGTCTGAATAGTTTCTGAGGAAGAAATTTGTTAGGTACAAATACTTGATCAATATACTTTTCAGCGAATTGGGACAAACAATAGTTTATATTTGTTCTTGATTGAAGTTTCTCTTCTTTTACATATAGTTTTCATTTGGTGTATCAAGATTTTAGAATTCTAACATTTTTTTCTTGCAAGGATTAAGCTTTTGTTTTCAAGCATGTAAAGGTGCAAATGAACTTTCAAATGAAGACAGCTACCTTGTAGTTGCCACATTTGCAGAAATGCATACAAAGATGAGATGAACTATCAGCAGCAGAGTTAGTTGCAAATGCAAACTACTGGATTAGGTGTTGGCTTGTGAGCATATGCTGATGAGCTTTCAAGATGACTGTGTGCTGTGTTCAGCTTCACATAACCTGCAAGCAAAGTGTCTGATGTCAGACCTCCAAATTGCTACAGGGAAGGTTTGTCTATGGTTTCTCTTGATGTACAAAAGTAGTTGAATAATGTCAGAAATTACTTGATCCTGAAGAACCAAAACATAGCTTACTTTCCTAATTTGTTTTTGTAGGACATGGAGAAATCTTGAAGGTTTATAAAAGAGTGAATTCAACTCTTTAGAATGTTAATGAGAGGTGAATTAGCAGACCATCACCATTACTTGATACTTCAGTGTATCATCTCATCTCTATGGTACAAAATAGATGGTAAATAATTCTGAAATTTTTAGCACCCTATAAATTAGAACTCATGTACTTCGGATGTTGCTTCGCGACATCCAAGGTATCCTATTGATTATTATGGTGTGTTGTTTCGTGATATCCAAGATATCCTATTGATTATTGTATCTTTTATTTTTTATTTACGATATTTGATTTTAATTTTGACATAAAGTTTTTATACAATAGTTTTATATCTTATAATTAGTATTGTAGTCATATCATTGAAATATAAATTATTAAATAATTTATATCTTCATTATATCAGATTACTATTGTTTTTGTTCGGATCGTATGATGCTTGCATTACATTGCTTCCCTGTTTAGGATGTTGTGTGTGTTCATGCTCGTCTTCCCCATTGTATTGTTCCTATGCTTGCGGGCTTTGGAGGTTTCCTCGCCCTTACGGGTAGAACCAGAGGTGAAGTTGTTGTGTTCGAGCATTCGAAAGATATTATCCAATTTTGATTCGCGATGACAGTTTGTTATCTGCAACCATGCAATGGAGGGTGACGGCCCGGCCTACTGTGGTCACTGGCCCTGAGTTGATAAGCTATTGTGTTGGGCGGTGGCGCTGCTACGTGCGGCGACATTGCTACGGTAGGAGGCTGTTGTCCACGTAGTGCGGCAGCCAAGGCAGTTGCCTCACAAGCGTCACAGCAGGAAGGACCTCCCGAAGCAGTTCTCTGCGATTTCTTCTCATCGCTGACCTCAGTAGGAATCGTGGCGGTCTACGGGTTGATGGAAGTGGCAAACGGCAGCGCTGTGGAGGGCAATAGCCTTCCCTGATCATCGACCCGAGAATGTGCCGCAGCTGCACAAGCAGCGATGGCGGAGGGCTTCGCCGGCTACTGCGCATGAAGCACGGTGCAGTCATGGCGGAGGTGTCGCGTCATCGGCGATGAAGGGCTGTGGACGCTGCCGTGTCCACAGTAGTGGAGCTCGGCACAGGCATGTTGAGTGACAATGCCGATTGCTGTGCCCTTGGGCGTTGGCCTCGGTCGACAATGCCGAGAACCATGAGGTGGTCCGGCGCGCGGTCGATTGGACAATGGTGTTGCTGGCCGGCCGTGGGGGTCAAAGTCAGCGCGACCGTGTTTGGATTCTATGGATGGCAGCACTTTCAAGCATTGTAGAAGGGTCCTAGGGTCGCAATATGGTGTTGGCGGCGCCGGGTGGCAGCGCCGTCCAACTGCAAGCAACCATGCGGCATTGCGGTCGGTTGTATTATGGTGGGAAGAGTGCTCGGCGGGCTGTTGGGCGTTGTTGCGATGGAACTCGATGCCCGGCGATGCTGCGCCATGAAGATGGTCGCCGGATCGGTGCCAAGCCAACCGCAGCAGAGGGGCAACGGTGAAGGATCGTCGGCCAAGAGACTCTGTCGATATCGTGCGATGGAGAAGTCACGATGAGAAGGAATCGCAGAGAACGGTGTTTGGGTGACAGTGATTTTGACTTATTAAAATCTATTTTGACCATTATGATCCAAATTTTGCATCGATAAATTTTTTATCGAGTTTGGATCTGATCAACTTTCATTTTTGATCAATCAAATCTATTTTTAACTTAATGAAATTTGACTATTTATCCTAATTTGAATTTTAATCTAATAATTATCTTAGGCTTGGATCTTAAAGACAATTGATTATAGTGATTGTTGGGCTTAATTTAGGTGGTCCAATTCTGGGCTGCCCAATTCATTGTGGCTTAATTTTTGAATTACCAAACTAAGTAGGGTTATGAACTTCAGGTCCTTTATAGAATTATATAAACCAAAACTATAAGTTATGAATTTTTCTTATAGTTTCTCCTATGACATATTAGTGAAATTATTATTACTTTGTGGTATTTAAATTTTAATTATTATTATTCGATATTTATGTAATTATTTACATGCATATATTTTAAATTATGATATTATATTAATTTTTACAATAAGGCATGAATTTTATCATGATTATTTTTATCATAAGTTTTTGTGCTGATTAATTTTTATTTAATAATTATTACAACTACTTTTTATTAATCAATATTGTATAATTAGATTAAAAAATATTTGATAAATATTTTTGTAACTTATATCAATAAGTTTTATCTTACTAGTAATTGTCAAGGTGGCTTAAGATAATAGACTTGCATGGTATAAATGTATTAGCCTTATAGCCACCAAAGTGGCATGGACTAATAAAGTTATAAAATTATGTTATGGATTATTCTTAAATGTATGAACAAAAATAATATTAATAATAACATATATAATTATTAAGAATATCTTTAAAAATTATTAGTTAAGTCTTAGTATATAGCTTTGTTCGACAAATGAACAAATGATAAGGGCGTAAGATTCAATCAAAGCTAGTGTTTTCTAAAATTAACTTGGAAAAAAATTAAATAAAAAAAATATTTCTTATGCATACGAAGTATATTATATGCTAAATCTATACTAGATTAAATATTAGTTTTGATAGATATTAGAGTTACCATAAATGAAATATTAAAAATATAAAAGAATAAAATAAGATATTTACGAGGGACAAAAGATTATATGCTCACATATAGAAAATTAAATCAATTTAAAATAATTATATTTTTATATGCTAATTTTAAAAATTACATCAGGAAGTTCATTTTATGATTTATGTTACATTGAATGGCATGTTTTGAGACTATTCAAGCTTTATGATTATGAAATTTTATTTCAGGATTTGATGTGACCTGAATTATTAAGTTGCTAAATGTATTTGTGACACACCATAATATTTTTTTTTGTAAGAATGACAAGTACTATGGTAATTCTAAGTATATAAGTATAAAGTACTTGGTAATAAGAAAGAATGAATCTAAAAATAATTAGTGTTAATTAAGAAACTTGAATTCCATTATATTGATTACTAATTCATTCACTTAGCTCTTATAATCTAAAATATTTGAAAGGATATGTTCTTATTATTGGGTTTATGAGTCACCCATAAAAGATATGATGATATATGTTCGAATAGATATTATAATTGATATTTTTTATTTACATAATTAAATTTATTTATTTTATTATCCTATTATATTTATGTATATTGCACTCCGTTATCATTGATGTCCTCATCCAAAGGGGGAGATTATGAATCTCGGATTTTGATGATTAAGTTCAATTTGGTCATTTGTGTTAGCTAAATCCATATGTTGAGATAAGTGTGCAGGATTACGACGATGAAGTAAGATATTCAACAGGAGTTTGCGCCGAAGTCAAACTAGATCGTCTGGGGTTCGGAGTTCGAAACGGAAGTTCCTGCACTTCACGGAGGTTTCTGCGGGAACAATCCTGAAGTCTAGGAGCTTGCCAAGAAGCTCTCGGAACCTCCGCCAAGTGGATCGTCGCAAGTCCAAGAGTTTGCCGGAAATTCCCCGGAGCATCCCGCCGCGGTTTGTCGGATGATTCGCCGGAAGTTCGCCGGAAGCTCGACGGAAGAAGCGATTACGCACCGTACAAGTTGTAAGTAAATGTCTTGAAAATTATCTAGTTAGCATGATGATTAAGTTAGAAATGGAGGTGATCCCATTCCTAATCTTGTTGCAATTGGGCCCTGACCGACCCAAATTTGGCCGCGAATGGATCAGCCCATTCAGACCCAAATTCCTTGGCCGCGGTGGCAAACCGCCCACACCGAGACTCGTATTGACGGGGCTTGGTACCGCCCCTGTCAGGCGGTGGGCAACCGTGCCTGGGCGCGAGTCTCTGTTTGACCTGGGTGGGTCAGAACCGCCCTGTCA
>CM017193.1:777786-860286 GCA_004837865.1 Musa balbisiana
TTATATATATATATATACATATATATATATATATATATATATATATACATATATATATATATATATATACATATATATATATATACATATATATATATATATACATATATATATATACATATATATATATATATATATATACATATATATATATATACATATATATATATACATATATATATATACATATATATATATATATACATATATATATATATATATATACATATATATATATATATATATATATATATACATATATATATATATATATATATATATATCTATATATACCATATATAATCAAAATTAAAATGTCTCCTTTTCTTTTGAGATATTTTCAAAATTATCGATTATAATTATTCTACAAGTTCATTAGCAATATTATGTAAAAGTTTATAATATATTTTATTATTCATCTTTATTAAATCATTTAATGATTTAAGAAATAATAACTTTTTGAATATAAAATGATAAAGAATATTAACTTGTATCTTCTTAATATCAAGATTAAATATGCTTAGGAGGATCCTAAATGAAAAAACAGTCATTGTTAATCTTGAAGTGGAACCATAGGACAATCTGAATAGATTGGTGCAATGTTACGGGCAAGTGGGCTTCGTACTATATATATTTTGGTTCCTCGTTTTGTCGATAATGGTGGAACGTATGGGAGTTTGGAGCCTTGGAAACGTAATTGTCGATGATGGAAGTCCGAGCCAACTGTGACGAAGTGCAAGTTTCCAAGAACATATTATAATAAATGGTGCAAAGAATACTGTCCCTGTTAGATTTTTGATGATTTTGTTTGAAAAAATAACATTATAATATTATTATTATTTGACTTATTTGTAACATCTTAACAAAATTACCTTAAAGTCTCTTACAGAAAACTCCATGTCCTTCGTAGCATAGAATAGACCATAACAATCCTATGTATGATCATACTAGTCTACTCTCTAACATATCATAGTAAAACTTTTAGCAAATCTAACCTGATTAGCTAATTAATGGCTATTATCATTATCTTTCCGGTATATATGAGTGAATTTATAATTAGTGAACGTAGAAATTAAATAAAAACACTCTTATAATAGTTCAAAATATTATTCTAACAGCTACAAATAAATCCGGATCAAATGGTAAACTAATAGTCCAAAGTAGGGTACAATTCCCTATGCTTCTGCCTTGTACTTACATCCTCCTTTTCCTCGTCCAGCACTCAAAGGCATGGCAAGTAAAGTTGAGTGTCCACGGGGACAACTCATCTGTCAACCATTACGCATCACAGAGAGAGAGAGAGAGAGAGAGAGAGAGACTTTTGGTGCGTAGTGGACCGCCGACGGGGCCTCCATTGTTGCAGGTCGCCGGTCGCTGGCGACTGTCGACATGTGCGAAGAAATAACGAGCTCGAGGTGACTTAAGATCGCTATAGAGTGATGGAGATGGAGACCTCCATTATTCCTTGCCTTGAGTCCATCCTGTGGGTGGTGGGTTTGCTGTCGAGGAACTTCTAGTTGATGATATGCATGTCATTCCCATGGCGAATGAGAAACCTCTGACAGCAACCTCTCACTTGATAGGACAGTTGATGGAACACAAGAAGGAGCAAATTTCCATTTGTGTTGCAAGTCAAAATTTATTGTCCACAACGCGTTCTCCTCTACATGATCATAGAGTTTCTGACGTCTACTCTCCGTCTTAACGAACTCATGCTCTATAAATATTCTAAAAGCAGATTGTAGCCTCCATCACAGGTAAATAAAGCTACATTAAAATATTATTTTGAAGTCATTAATGATTAAAAGAATCAGATTCCATATATTAGTGTCTATAACTTTTATATTTTATTTTTAAAATAAATTTATATCCAATTTGATGTATATTAACTCTAATTAGATTTATCCAGACTCATCATTATACAATTTCTAATATGATATCATTATTATTATTTGTATTGATTTAATCGTCTATCATACAATTTCGTATAACTAATACGATGGTTTTGACACTTTGAATACCAAATATCAAATGTGTAGCATTTGATCTAATATTAAATTCAGAAGTACGATTAATATAAGCAATGGTTTTTTTTTTTTCAAAGAAAGAATTGATATGTGACTAAAATCCTATCTCTAATATTGATTGGTCTGAACAAAACATAGAGTAGGTGATTTGTTCTCCTGAAATCCTCATGCATTGAATCATGTCAAAAGGAGTAGAGTGGGAAGGAGGGAATGCATCATCATGGCATGGCATGGCATGGCATGGAGTGAGACTTTGAACTTGGTGAAGTGAAACAGTGGAAGAATTATCCAATGACTTAGGTATTGAAGGGTGTACTGGTGGACACATCGCAAGGACCACAACAGTGAAGACTCTTCTCCTTGTCGGCAACGAAGGCTGCTGCCTCCCGTTTCTTTCGACGGAGGACAGCCAGCCAACCCAATTAAAATGAAGAAGAGAATCCCATCGAGATTTCTAGTACTGCTGCATTCTTTTATATGATCTCACACAAAACCCACGTTTTTGTGATGGATGGCCTAAAGATACCATCATTTGATGCAAAGAAAAATGACACCGGATATGTTATATTATTCAATACGATTAGTCTTTTCTTGACTCATCATCTAATTTAAAATATAGATTGTTGGATAAAATTTTTAGATGAGCCACAAAAATAAGTTAGATAACTCAAGTTGGCTATGGTCAGGTGACTCGAGTAATTTGTTGATATGCATTACAACATATCATTATGAATAATAGGAAGACAATTAACCCACACATGTAAATGAGGGAAGATATTAGAAATATTTTATGCATAATATTAATATAAAAAATAACTATAATATAGTCCCATAATCATATAAATTAAAATTTTATTAATATATATTAGGTTTGATCCATAACTTAATATCTATAATTTTTTAAAATTTATTATTATTTAATTGATAAGATCTACAATCATCACTAATGCAAAGTAGTGATGATTGTAGATCTTTAGCAATCATCAACCTAGTGAGGTGTAAGTTTGCATCGTTTGTGAACTAAAACCTTTAGCAATCCTACCTCGATTAATTGCTATTAATAATGTGGAAAACACTCGAAGAAACCAATTCTAAAAATATCACATATCTTCCCATAATATTTTAATTATTCTTTATAATATTTGTTTTAAATTATGAATATTATTATTTAGTGGCAAGCAATTAAAGAAATCCCATAGTTGGTTTCTATGGAGAGCAAGATCTCAATGGAGAAAATAAATTGTAGATTAAAAAAAATATTTAAGGTTGGTGTGTGTTTCTAAATGTTTAAACAAGAATCAAATTGTTTGGAGAAACTGGTTTTTTTTTTCAAGCATAAGGATTTGAATGTTACATTATATATTTCAAGATTTGGTTGCTATACTATATTTCAAGAAATTGAAAAGTATATAAGAGAAACACTATGAGTGCTCTAAGATTCATATATATATATATATATATATATATATATATATATATATATATATATATATATATATATATATATATATATATATATATATATATATATATATATATATATATATATATATAAGTGGATGTACAAAAGGGCTTTGCTCAAGATATTATTTTTTATATAATTTAATCTCATACATTAAAGAATTTAGATTTTTGTGCATAGAAATAGACAATGGGAGTCGAAATATATAAATTTTATCTTCACTATTCTATAAGTTTATTAATTATTATTATTTATAAAAAAATTTATTTTGTTACAAGTTTTTCTCCACAAAAAAAAAAAAAAACTTGTGATCAAGAAATTTGTAGCAGATTATATGGTTTGCAAGTTCTGAAAAGGAAAACAGAAACTACAAAGGGGGAGAATTTTTGAATAGAGACAAATGAATGAATTAGGTGAGTGGACTATTTGATGAAAGGCAAAATAGTACACTAATTTTGACAATGAAAGTAATTGACATGAGTTAGTATGGCCAAAACTAAGGTTAGGTTAATTGACACTTGCAGGAGAAATTGGTGTTTTCCATTGTTGGTGGAGAGTTGGACTCTGTGATGGCACTTACAATTATCAAAGTTTTGATAGGAAGAAAAATTCTAATTTAGAATAGAGAAGATATATGTTTTCCATATAAAAATTTTCTAACTTCTAAATGTCATCATTATTATCTTCTCACAGATAACGTCGATTAACTCGTAATATGTTGAAATTCTCAACTAATGTAATTGATAAAGATCTTAATAATAATCTTAAAACAACAAAATTATTAATATCTATGTCATAAAAGAGCATGAGAAAATAAATCTATGTAATAACTCTTTTTAGCTCAAAATCATTTGTTTTGAGTTGCAACCTACTCATGGTGATCGAGAGAAAACAATAAGATCCATGTGGTCTTTATCCACATCCAACGCAATGGATATTTGAGACTATTAATGAAATAAATAGACTTTTGAACTCAAATCAAAGTCAATCCTTACAAAATGTAGTATGAAGAAGTAAGAAAATGATAGGGAATGAATGAAGCTCTTTAATTTTTTTTAAAAGAATAATAATGTTATGAAAATAATAATGGTAGAGGAATTGACACCCATATTTGTAGTGTCCTGATATGTCTAAGATAATGTCTACTTAAGATTTCATTTCATGACATTGTAACTATTTATCCTGACATATTAATGGTAAACACAAATAAAATATAATCTTAAAACAACAAAATTATTAATATCTATGTCATAAAAGAGCATGAGAAAAATAAATCTATGTAATAACTCTTTTTAGCTCAAAATCATTTGTTTTGAGTTGCAACCTACTCATGGTGATCGAGAGAAAACAATAAGATCCATGTGGTCTTTATCCACATCCAACGCAATGGATATTTGAGACTATTAATGAAATAAATAGACTTTTGAACTCAAATCAAAGTCAATCCTTACAAAATGTAGTATGAAGAAGTAAGAAAATGATAGGGAATGAATGAAGCTCTTTAATTTTTTTTAAAAGAATAATAATGTTATGAAAATAATAATGGTAGAGGAATTGACACCCATATTGTAGTGTCCTGATATGTCTAAGATAATGTCTACTTAAGATTTCATTTCATGACATTGTAACTATTTATCCTGACATATTAATGGTAAACACAAATAAAATATAATCTTAAAACAACAAAATTATTAATATCTATGTCATAAAAGAGCATGAGAAAAATAAATCTATGTAATAACTCTTTTTAGCTCAAAATCATTTGTTTTGAGTTGCAACCTACTCATGGTGATCGAGAGAAAACAATAAGATCCATGTGGTCTTTATCCACATCCAACGCAATGGATATTTGAGACTATTAATGAAATAAATAGACTTTTGAACTCAAATCAAAGTCAATCCTTACAAAATGTAGTATGAAGAAGTAAGAAAATGATAGGGAATGAATGAAGCTCTTTAATTTTTTTTAAAAGAATAATAATGTTATGAAAATAATAATGGTAGAGGAATTGACACCCATATTGTAGTGTCCTGATATGTCTAAGATAATGTCTACTTAAGATTTCATTTCATGACATTGTAACTATTTATCCTGACATATTAATGGTAAACACAAATAAAATATAATCTTAAAACAACAAAATTATTAATATCTATGAAAAAAAGGACTAGATTGAATAAAAAAAAGAAAGTACATGCTTGTGACATTGGAGTTTGTGAAGGATATTCAAGTTCACTAAACTAGAGAGAGATGGATTTGGACTGAGAGAGGGACATGTAATTTAGATGTACATAGAGAAGTGATTGGTTTTCTACTATCCTTGATTCCACCATCATCCAAACTTACATATAATTTTGTCTAGCTGTGATAATTTGAAGAGTTGCAAGGAAGTATAACTTTTTTCCATCCAAAATCATAGGAAAAAATTTGTTCTTGTTTTTCTAATCATTTTTAATGGAAAAAAATAACCTAATTCTTATAGAAGATGTATCTAGCATTCTTTGTTCTGAAGATCTCCATCTGTTTTAATATATCACTATTTTTTTAACTTCTTTTCCTATCTCACTAATCGAGGAAAATGGGAGGGAAATGTAGTGGAATTAAATCAAATTGACCTATACTTTAACATGCTTAGTTCCTAAATTTCATGTCATTAAGAATAGAAATCGAACCATCGGCTAGTTTGGTTTGTTAATCGAATTGTTTCTTATCCATTTAAATATGGATACTCATATATAATGACTTTTTCTTATCATATTTTAGTTTTTTTAAATGATTTTTTTGCTATCTTTTAATCATTTTTCTTACAACTATTCTTTCTTCTTCTTCTTCTTCTTCTTTCTCGACTTCATGTTGACTTATTTCTCCATGACAACCAACTAATTGGAGTGAACCAATGCCTCGAGGCATGACTTGATGGATGTTTGATCCGATTCTGATAATTAAGATTCATCCACAAAAATAAGAAGATATTGCCAGATGCCATGTATCGCCTGGATTTAATGCAGCCTTAACCAATCATTCGATTGATGAATGGGGAATACAAAGCTTCACTGCCACTGAAATGTTTCGACGATTTCATTTGGTTATATGAGGAAGGAAACATCGGCATCAAGGTTTTGGAAACCAGTGATGGTGCATCATACACTCCATCTGTTTCTCCCAAGTGAAGAAGGTGAAGAAGATTCACTGTAGCCATTCACAATCCGCTGCAGTAAACTGCGGCGGCTGGTTTTCTGAGAGCCACCGTTTTGGACGGAGGTGGGCAACGGGCAAAGAGATGGAGGCAGGGAGTTGCGGCATGCTGCTTCTTTTGCTATGCTTGGCGATGCGGAGAGGGACAGCAGGCGGGCGAGGAGCAGCGGCATCTCTTCGTAAGAAGACGAGGAGATCTGCCCACACGACCCGCTCGCCGGCTGCCTCCTCCTCTTCGTCCTCCTCTTGTTGCCTGTTTTCTGTTTCTGCTCGTGGTTTTCGGAATCTGTTTTCGGGTTTTGATTTACTTCGGTGTTGGACATGCACCAAGTCGTGCCCGCTGCCCCGCTTCTATATCAGTGTCTCGATAGAGACCAATGTGCGAGTGAGTGAGTGAGAGAGAGAGAGAGAGAGGAGAGAGAGAGAGAGGCGTGCGGTTCTTTTTCTTCTGTTCCTTTCGAAAGTTGCTGCCTTTTGTTCTCTGCTCCGCTTTCTATATCTGCGAAAGCGCTTCTTTTTGTCGTCATTCTTTGTTCTTCGACGAAGTTAATGACACACAACAAAGTGAGCAGGAAAGATCCATTTTTGATGCGTCTGGATCGAGGTTTAAGAAGAAATCAACGTGGGACAAGGATCAAAATCATTTCTTTGTTGTGATATTTCCCCCTCTCTTTTAGTAAAAATAATGGGCCACCAGACGCAAAAATCTATAGCGGGGATGGGGCTATTCTATCCGCCACTGCTGTCGCCGCCGCCGTCACCGCCACCACCACCACCACCTCCGTTTCATGGAGACTCTCCTTTCAGTATCGCAAAGGGAGAATGGGATGAGAGGAGGGCTCCATCAGAGGAGCATGAGGGCATTAAGCCCCTGAACAGGAGATTGGGTGAGGAAGAAGAGAGTGAGAGGTCTCATGGAAGGAGAGTTCATGAGGCTAAGCAGCCCAAGTCCTCTGGCAGAGGCCATTGGAGACCATCAGAGGATACCAAGCTGAAGGAGCTTGTCTCCCAATATGGCCCCCATAACTGGAACTTGATTGCCGAGAAGCTTGAAGGAAGATCAGGTACGCCATTTAATCCTTCATTCACATCAACTGCAAATAGAAGACAGAAAATTTCTGAGTTTGCCGATTCTTTCTTGACTTTATGCATCATTCAAGAAAACTGGTTCAGATTCTGCCTATTTTATTTGTCCATAGGAAAAAAGTATTGAGCCTGACGAATGATAGGTGGAGTTTGCTTCTTGGGTTGAAATGGTTGATGGATTTTGTTGTGGACAGGGAAGAGTTGCAGACTGAGATGGTTCAACCAACTGGACCCAAGGATCAACAGGAGAGCCTTCAGTGTGGAAGAAGATGAAAAGCTTTTAGCTTTTCACAGGGTGTACGGGAACAAATGGTCTCTCATCGCAAGGTTCTTCCCCGGGAGGACAGACAACGCTGTGAAGAACCAATGGCATGTGATCATGGCAAGGAAGAAGAGGGAGCAATGCAGTCGTTACATGAGAAGGAAGGCCTTCACCACCTCCCCTGACCACTGGACTCAGGCCTTGCCCCAGATGATGAACATGAGCAGTGAACACAATGCTTGGAGTGGGGACTCCTCCATCACCAGCACCAGAGACGAGTCTACCTCAACTTGCACTGGTCTCCCCCTCACTCCCTCCGCTTGCAGGTTCATGCCTTGTTTCTTGAAAGATTCTGGTCTGGCGTCACATCAACAGGCCTTCCACTTCTTCTTGGGTATGTTCCATTTCTTTTCCTTTTCCTGACCTTTCTGATGCTTCTCCATCCTTAGGGGTTCATCTCCTTTTCTAATCTGGATTTGGGCCCTTCCCCAGTTCCTTTCCTTGGAGAGGCAGGGGGTGGATGATGAGTGACTCTTTATTTTCTTCTTATCTTTCAACTATCTAATTTTAGTCTATCTATTCCTCGATCTTATTTATGATCAGTTTGCTTCATTTCTATCCGTAAAACATTTGCAGATATTATTTGGTCTATTTATCCCTCTAGTTCTTCTCTTTAACACTTTGATTCAAAGTGTAAATATGTTGTGTCTACATGAAGGGCTTCAAATTAAGTCTGTTTCTTGTGCAGGCTCAGATGAGAAGCTGCAGACCAGAAGGAATGGATGTAATGAAAAGCCTGGTGAACCTGGCACTGTCTTCAACAATGGTAAAGCACCAATGGTGGAACTCGCCATGGGATCTGGCCACTTTGCTTACTCTGATGCATCTTTTGAAGGTTCAGCAACTGAACCAGCAGCCAACCACACCAACAATGCCTTCCTGCAAGCTGAAAGAGATGGTGGCACAAACAAGATCAGTGTTCGCTTCATTGATTTCCTGGGTGTTGGAGCAGCATAAAGTGGTCAACTGGAAAACTCAAAAAACAAGTCCAATGAGAGTTTCTGCAGACACTTACAGAGCACAGAAAACTGGGAGAAGCCAAAGGTGGAAGACAAAGAACAAAACAGAACAAGAATACATATAACAGATTGGTTCAGTATAGGAAAGTAGGAGATTGATTCTGACACCCAGCTCTGTTTGTGCATCGCATCACATCTTTTGCAGACACTGATCCAAGCTACTGTAGGGAACATGTCCAACGAAGTATGATCTTATTTTTATCTGCAGTTTACCTCCATTCTCAGTTCTACACCTGCATGACTGTAGTTCTTCCAAAATCTCATTAAAGCTACTGCATAACATTGTCGTTCTTCCATAGAGTTTGTAGCTTGTGTCACTGAAGGAATGAGAAATAGATCTATCATGTCGTTCTCCTGATCGTAATGTGGATTCCAAATATTATCACGGAAGCAAAAAGAAGGTAATGGAATATTCTAACTTAGAATTCCTACCTTAAAAATATTATTTTTAATGATGAAATCTTCAAGAACATTTTAATCAGCAAATAAAACCCTCTAAAATCTAATGTGATCACTCTCTTCCAACTAATGGATAATTGTTCCAACCACATTATTTTATTGAAAGTATTGATTATTTCACTTATCATAACATATTCAATAATGGAGTTTTATGCAATTTTGTATGAAAATATGATAGCACTAGCTTTAAAAGGATTTTTATGCAATTTTGAATATCTTATATAACAAAGAAATATGAGATGGTATAATCAGGAGAATAAATAAAAAATGAATTTTGATTTAGTTACACTTAACTATCCTCTTAACATTAACCTTTATAACTTCAGTCTCTTGATAAATAAATAGTATTCAACTTCTACCTTTTGCATTATATGGTGTCAAAATAGAATAGATAATGGTCAACTTAATTCTCCTTATTATCAATATCTCTATCACCTTCATCTCAAAATTTAATATAAGCATTCATTTTTTTTAATAAAATTAATAAAATACTAATATATAATCAACCATAATGTTTATTTTATATTTTTAATCATTTCATACTATTAGTTAAGCACAATAACTCCCAACTTCATGTCTCTACACAAATCAGTCTTATTCTTCAGAATCTGTGTTTCATTGAAATCTTTATTTATTTCATATACTAATCAAGCATTTATCTTAATTTCCATTTATGTTATTTATTTATATTAAAATAATTAGAAATGCAAGGGTGGATGAATTCTAATACCAAGGATAATTCCACATGTAAGCACAAAGGTTAGCTCCTTATTCATCAATTTTTTTTTTTTTTACTTAAGAACTCCTAAAGATTATATCAAGCTTTACAATTGTCTTATACATTTTCCTTTTTATCTAAATAATATATTACAAACATAAAAAATTTCTAATGTCCTCTTTTAACTTTTAGTCCTACTTTTAATTAATAAATTGAAAATATTCTTTTAGAATAATGTAACAAAATATTTGTCATTTTATGTGCAAAGTTTTTCTTTTCTATCCTACTTCTAGAAACAATCAACTTTTTTTTTCTTACATCCAATCATTTAATTTTAGCAAAATTATTTACCATTGATTTGTTTTTAAATTGCTTCAAGCAAGCTTTATACAACCATTCCTGACATGTAATTATTCTATCCCATTCCAATTGCCAATCACACACGCTTTGCACGTGTAAAGGAAGCGAAGCTGATCCCTCCCACGTTTTATTCTCATCCTGTCCGTCCAAACTAAGCCTGGGATCCGACCCGCCGGATTGACGGCCATGATCAATTCCTCTATGATCACATCGGCTCAGAAGCCGTCCAATTAATATTACGGTCGATCTCCCCATTTGAGGAGCGCGGCGTCGTCGCTTGGTTTCGTTTCGTGTTCTTAATCTCGATCTGGGAGGCGATCTCGATCGGCTCTTCTGCAGGTGCGATGATCTCCATCTCCGATTTAACTCTAGATGGACCTCCTCAACCGAATTCATAGGCCTAACTTCCCCGGTCCTAGTCCATTACTCGTCTCATGCAGTGGTGGCTTCTGAATTGGATTTCTTCGCTGATCGATAAGATTTTGTGCACGGTTGGGGTTGATGTTAGATGTTGATGTGTGTTCTATCAATTAGTTTATTACATGATGATTATCTTGTCTCATTTTCTTGATTCTGTTGGTAGATTTGGATTTCGTTTGACAGAAATATGAACCCCTGTGCAGGGGAGATGGAGGGCGTTAGGGCACTCCTGTTAGCGGTCGTGTTTGTAGTGGCAGACTTGCCATGGGTGTTGGGCTTCCCTCTCACAGCTCCTGCGTTTCTGTGGTCGCCTCAACCTTACCGGTATTGTCCTTGAGATGCAGATACTAAGTAGGTTTGGTCTTGGAAAGCAAATTATTGCTATATTACTTTTTTATGCAACTATGCTTGTGATAAGTAAATAGCGTAATCGACATTATTTCTATTTGTGTTGTACGGAACATATTGAATAAGAAGTGTTAGCCTTTTTTTCCATTATTAGTATGTTAACAATTACAACTTCTGACCATTCACATTGTTGGCAATGATAGCACATCTAGCTGGACATGCAGGACTTTTTGCATCTTTTTGTTCTGACCATGACAATGTACACATTAATATAGTGGTTCGGTTGCTGCTCTCATATTTCTTCAGCTTTTACTATCTTTTCAATAATCACATGTCATAAGTAATAAAAAAAACTGGATTTACCTCATCTTCATCTCTCTTCCGGCGCATCAAAGAGGGGAGGTGGAACTGAACATACTAGATGAAGTTGTACTTAATAACCCCAAATTATACCTTCTATTATCCTCTCATCATGTTAAACTTGTATTCTTACAAGTGCTGAGAACCTGGGTAATGATCAAGTCAACCCAACCTAGAATAATTAATTGGAAGTATAAGAAACATGGCCCGACCTATCTTTTTTTCCTCGTGTTCCTTCTAGTGAAACAAATGTGACAGGGTTGATGATTATGTTCTTTCTTGATAGGACTAAATAGAAAGGTATATAAAAAGGGATTCTTGATGAAATTTATATGATCTATTTACTGTCCTTACAAGTAGATCTCTAAAAGTGTCGCTTGAAGTTTTAACATTAATTATGGTTTTCTTTGAGTGTTTGACCGAAATGTTCTGGCAGTTTTGAAATATTTCTAGTATTTCGTTAAGCAACATTGTATTTGAGCATATTATAAAATGAAAAATGATATCCAATGATGCCCTATGAAAAGAGTTAAGTCTCAAATTTAAAAAATGATCTTTGCTTATAGATTTTCTTCATTGTATTTCTAGTATTCTTTGTATTTCTAGTATTCAATGGGAGACTCATAAAAACAATCAGCGAGTGAACGGATCGGTTACTTTAAGAGGGGAGGATAACAAACAAAAAAGGTGTGTGAATATATATATATATATATATATATATATATATATATATATATTTTTTTTTTTTTTTTCAACCTTAAAAAATTTTTCATTGATAAAAGGCCTCTATTTCATGGTTGAGTTAATCTCATGGCCTGTTGCAATCTTGTACATGTTTAGTGATCTAGGCCTTAGTACTTTCTATTCAAAATTAATGATGGCACACTTATATATGAAATTGGCAGCATTGAGTAAGTGATACTCAAGTGCATAGGAACTGGATTTTAGACCTTTTGCATTTAAGCATTACAATATTGATGGTCTTGCTAGAACCAATATACAGTTGTTTTTCTTAAAATATGTACTTTAAATGCTCCTCAATTTTCTTAAATCCAATGAATTAAGAAATCAATTTGTTTGAATGATTAAAAGATCATAGATGAAATCAAGACGTAGGCTATATCACTGGATTTGGTAGTTTTAGATTTTTAGAGTCACTTGATGGCTCTACATTTTGCCTAGACTGGTATGGAATCTATAGACTAGGCGATACACACCGGAACAATGGCATGTCAGATCAGTGGTATGGACTGTAACATGTGCTTCCCAATGCATTATATATAAAATCATGAAAGAGATTTGCACACTGTTTGTCACTATGCTAGCACGTACCATACCCATACCAATCCAATATAGGAGTGGCATGGGTCTGGTGCTTGAAACATCGAACCATGCTATAAACAACATCTTGACATCTTGTATTTCTACTCTCTCCATTGACTTATATAAAAGGAGAAGAGAAGAGACAGAAAAGAGGTTAAGAGGCCAGAGGGGAAGAGAAGAAAAGAGAAGGGCATTGTGAATATTTGGCAAAATGTAAACTTTATGTTGCTTTATTATCAAATAATTGAATTTTAAACAACTATATAATATTGAAAATAATTTTTAGAATATACCGAAGATTTTCAAAAATATCAAAAACATATATAAGCATTATATTTGTATTTTTAAATGTGTTAAATTTATATTTACTAATACTTCATTATAACATGTTTGCCAGTACCTATATATTGACTTTTGATCTGTTTATCGTGTATCTTTATATCCTAAGGTTTGACAGCAACCATATCAACTGTTAAATCGTTGATGCACCAATGCTCTTTGGAGTTTAAAACTATTGACTTTTTCATAAACATATCCAGCTGCTTATAAATTATGTGGGAGTTCTTCGTTTTTTTTCTTGTCAGTTCTCCTTTTTTCTCTTTGTTTACTTAGAATTACTCAGTGAGAAATAAATGGACACTTTTACTCATTTAATATTATCAAGGATGGTTGATTTTCTTTGTGATTTATACTATGAAAGTACATGAATCACAAATTCATTCACTGATGAATGTGGCAAAATTGTTGTTTTCCAACTGTAGAAGCATGACTTCTAATTGCATAGGCATATGCTTGAATGAATTCACTATTCAATCATTTCTAGGCTTGTAGTTGCCACTGAGGAATATTTTAATTTTCAATGTTTACAGGCATTTTTTTCCTTTTGAAACTAGTTGCCTACTAATGTTGCAGATCACCACATTATAACAATAAAGAATTCGTTGACTACCGCACAATCTCCTCTAAGGACTTAACAAAATTGGTTTTGTCTGAAGGCGGCTGGTCAAATATTCTGGTAAGTTGTCTAATCGGTGATTAGTTATAATAACTTGGTGCACTTTCATAAAATTTGATTTAGCTTCCAATGTTTTCTTTGTGAAGCATATATTGTTTAACTTGGATATATATTTTGTAGTGCTCCAAGGAAAGCCTTAATGAGAATATGGATGTTGCTGTTGTTTTTGTTGGAAGGAAGGTAATGAAATTCAACAACTACCTGCTTGTTACTTCGTGAGTAAGGGTTTTTCAATTTGGAGAAACAAGAATTACTTGCTTCTGAAATTGATATCAAACCATTATTTGACATCTATTTTGCTTAATTTTTATCCTTGAGAACATGAAGTAAGAGTCTCATATTTGTAATTAAAATAAAGGATTATGTTATCAGTCCTGTAAATAGAACCATTTTATATCAAATTGCAAACTGCACCAGTGTTGCTCTATCCATGTAGCGACCTTCTCCTTGTTATGGTGAATCTATAGACTGAAATATTGACTTCATGAGGAATTTGTAATTGTTACAAACATCACAAACTTGGTTATGCTCGTCCAGTATAAATACTGACTATGTGATCCTTTGTTGTGTAGTTGCATTCGTCAGATATCTCTAGTCCAAAACAATCGGATGCTTCTTTGATAGACATTCTGAAGGTATCCATAGTCACTTTCATTTTTCTATCTTTTACAGTCAAATTTTTGGTTGCTCATCATATTTTGATTTAATTTTTCTCTTTTGTTGTTCAGCTGTCATTCACAACTTCAAACTTCTCTATGGCATTCCCATATGTTGCCATAGATGAACAGGAGACACTGGAAAATTCTCTAATTGAAGGTTTTGAAGAAAATTGTGCACAAGGATTAGGACTGAATCGCATTGCTTACTTGGATTCCTGTTCCATAAATGGCGGAAATCTTCAGAAACTTAACAGCTTGCATTCAGTTCATGTAAATTATTTTTGTTTAAATTGAAACTGCTGCTTTATGATTTATCTAAATACTAATTGTCTATTTCTGAACTTTAATTGACCCAGGACTTTCTGGCCTCACGGACAAGTGGGAAGACGGATTTAGTTGTTCTTCACGGACAAGTGGGAAGACGGATTTAGTTGTTCTGTGCAGTGGAAGATCGGAAGAGTCGGGCCACACACAATCAGAAGGCATGTTATTAGTTTGAGAAAGATCATTTCTGTGTGAATTTTTACGTAAATTAAAATGTTGTGCTTAGTTATTAATTGTTATCAACTTGTTGATATCTGCAGGGGAGGTTTCTCTGACATAGTTGATTTATTAAAGCAGTCTGGTGCCAAGTATACAGTTCTCTATACGTCCAGGCCGTACAAAACATTACAGTACCCTGCACATTTGGCATTGAGGTTTCTTGCAGATGGTACCCAGAGCAATGCCTCTAACAGCTCAACTTGCGATGGAGTTTGCCAAATAAAGTCATCTCTCCTAGAAGGGATATTTGTTGTAAGACCTTAATTCGTTATTATCCTTTTGATCGAGTTTCATAATCGAATCTTTCAGTAACAAATAATGTTGAGGGTAACATGCATCGAGTTTTTTATTTAAATTTAAATTATTATATGTTCAGATGAAAAACATATTTTTATCTTGGAGGTTTATGATTTACACAAATGAACATCATTGAGGAGCTACTTAATGAAGAATTGCCAAACTTGACCATCTTATAATTGCCATTATGTTTTTATTGTTGGATCTGCAATTATTATTAGTTGCTGTTGGTCTCATTCAGAGGTTCCGTAGAATGTGGGAGCTTGTGTTCATTACTCGTACTTATCTAACAGGAGACACAAATAGGTTGTTTTTTATTATGCAGTTTTACTTACACCAGAAAGTTACTAATTGCATGCTTTTTATGCATCTTCCTTTTCAGGCAATTGTGCTGCTCATAATTTTGATATCAGGGCTGTGTTGTATGATTGGAATCGACACACCTACAAGGTTTGAGACTTCACAAGAATCCTGAGGGTTATCCGGAGAGGTGTGCCATTGATGCACTGGTATACTTGGACCTAAGGCACCAATATATCTATATTTTTCACGATAACGACAAGTAAGGTTATTTTGGTTTTCTTATCATTTTGCATGATAATGGCCAAGTAAGTTTGTTTCACTTTTCTAATCCAGAATACATGCATCTTTGCCTGTGTAAAAGGTATTTGTTCTCTTTGAAAACTTGTAGATCTAAATCTGAGGCATTCATGTTGTATTATGAATTTGTATGTCTTTCGCATTTTTCCTATCTTGTGGCCTGGACTTAGGCATGAATAATAATCCATGTATTCCTACAGTGCCTGCTGGAATACTATTAATCCAATAAAACTGCCTGTATTTCTTATTAAATGAGGTAAAGGAAAAAGGTTTGCACAGTTTGGATCAATTGTCTTTGAAAGCTATTGTTGGTTTGTGACAATTATGTCGTAGTGTTATATATTTTAAATATTTGATAGATTTCAACAAATTCTTGATGTTAGCTGCAGGCCAAAGCAAATCTTGGATGTGATAAATAAGTAGACTGTCTAAATGTTGATGATATACGGGTATAGGGAGAGGATATCCTGTGAGTACCATATGCAGCATTTTAGATTGTAGTAATGTTATAACAACAATGTATTTAATGGGTCTGATCCATTAGTCTCAATTAACTGGACTAGGAAATGATCCACTTGACATGCATGCACTATTAAGTTGTATCCTGAGATAAGATTATCTGAAAAAAGAAAGATTAAAATTCCTTTTTTTTTTTAAATTTAAAATGCATCGTTCTTTATCGTTTATAAATGCGTCTGGTGCAATTTTTGCATATAAAACTCTAATCCGATGGCTCTCTGATGCAGTACAACTAATCTGATACAAGGACAAATTAATTGTTACGGTTGAATTATGATTGTTTCGGATCTAGCATTGATCCTTGTGGATGTTCACTAGATCCCTTACGATATAGCTGGATCTAGGGTTGATATCCACGAATTAAGGCTGGATCCATTTGTATGTAAACTTGGTCCATTTGGATAAAGTTATTATACATGTGATCCAATGTTTGATTTGTAGGAAAATGATCTCAAAGCAAGGATCTTATGATCCAGCATTGATATCATTGGCAACACGGCTACATTGACTGGGAATAACTCGTCAGGACTCACCACTTGACTGGATTTCCGATGTCATCAAATGCATGGAGGCCTTATCCAGAGATCAAAAAACAGTTCTTTCTTAAATTTGCACATGGAAGGATCCTTTGCATGGTGGCTTCACTTGTTTTGTTACCAATTTTATCACATTAAAGTTCATACAACAACAAAAAAAAAAAAAAAAATCAACTCCCGTCACGAACTTTATTGAAGTCCATACAAAAATAAATAAATAAATAAAATTGAATCTCGATATTCGAATTCGTCGGGTCGGAAAGAAAGTGGAGAAATGCATCTTATCTCTCGTATGCTCGTAGGTGTGTTTCTGATGAGGCCATGCTTATAGGAGAGGATGCTTTTGCATCCACTAATCATATGCTCAGAGGCCATATTTATTGGAAGGGATGCCATATGGCTTTCACTGGGGTCATCCTCTCGTCGGAGTTGTCTCCATTTGCATCGATTTTTGCCCTTCCAGAATGAACTCCAAAAGTACCTTCGGGAATGAGGTGACTTTTGACTCTTTCTCTTCAACCAACTTAAAATTAGATCTCATCATTATCTATACAATAAACCAGTGTCGCACGACATAGAAAGGTGATATTATCTGATCAACTCTAACATTAGTTAGCATAGGAAGATCAAGCTGGATTATTTAATTTTGATAAAAAAATATATAATCAATCAATCATCGCAAATACCATGTAAGGCTCCCATAGGAAAAAAAATGTCCAAACGACCCGACACCCGTTTGCCCGCATGGATAGGAGTCCAAGAGACAGCTCACTTCGGTTACCAAACTGTTTCCTTCGTAAAATATTCATAGAAATATTTTCAAGAGTCAAGGGGATAGTCGACCTACTAGACTTGACCTTGGGGGCACCGTTGCAGCCTCGGTGGGAAGGTCCAAGGGAGATGTAAAAGGTATTAGGTGAAAGTCCAACTGCGGAATAGTATTATCGTTGATCCCTATGCCCGAGGATGGTGAAGTAGCTCTACTGCTCCCCCTCAGAGGTCCTAATCGATACTTGCTATCGAAATGAAGTGATAGTAAGTTAGGCTACTACCAACTCCTTTAATTTCGCTTTGCTGACTTATTTATTTTCGATTTGCAACATCACCACTATGTAACGACTCTCATTGATCATGTCCGAGATGCTAGTGTCGTCGTTCACTAGTAATATATTATAGTTGATGACCTTTGAGCTGAGGTCGAGGAGCTGAAGAAAGGGGGAGCCTCCTCTGCTATTATCAAGGTGGAGGCTCAATCAATCGAACTGACACGTCAATTGGAGAACGTTGAGCATCGCTTATCTGGCCTTGCCAAGCAGTCGAAGGAGGTCCGAAGCCACAATCGTGCGATAGAGGACGAGCTTCTGTGGCTCACCTAAGAGCTAGACACGATGAAGGTGTGCAACTCGAAGCTCTCCCAGGAGCTAGATATGGTAAAGACACATAGCCTGGAGCTCATCGAGGAGGTTGCGATGACTACTAAGAAGGCCTACAAGCTAAAAGAAGCACTAGAGGGTGAACGAAACCACATACCGGAGTACCAAGAGGAAGCTATCGTCGATTGCCGATTATAAGATGTTCATCGGGTTCCGAAAGAGTTTAGAGAGGATGGGACAAGTTTTGAACCAATTTGATACCAAATTGGGCTAGCAATAACTCATGAGCTCAAATAATACATCAATATTTATTTTCACACAGACGAAGGCATGCTACTCACCCATCCCGTGTAGATAGAATCTCATCACTTACCGTTTCCCAAAAGAACAAAAAAAAGTTTGCCAACAGCTCTAGAGCACAAAGAATATATCAATATTTATTTTGCACACAAGAAAAAAGATATATTCAAGTACTACATTTGAAATTTTTTAATGCTACATTGATGAGATAGACATACTTTCATGCATTCAATCACAAAATAAAACTAATTAATTATATGTTTGTGCCATTAAACGCAATTGATGATACATTGACAACAATGAAGTTAGAAAGTCCGGACAACATCAGTCCCTGTTTACATTGTAGACCTTAAAAGAATGATGAACAAACAAGTCCATCAACACCTTCCCAAGCAAGCTTCCTGAATAAACATTGGGTGCTGAAACAGTTTACAGTCAGTGTACTGAGAAGCAAGTGCCAAAGAACATTTTGATGACATGCTTGGAAGATCAAAACACAAACCAATATCTGAAATAAGGTCACACACTGTGGCAATTACTAATATTGCCAAACCCTGATCAAGTCAACATTATTCTTCCCATCCAATCCGGGACTTCAGCAGCTCAGATTCCCTATGGATTGTATCACTTGGTGGAAAAGAAAAAGGCACTAGAATTGTGACTTGTCCAGGGAATCAAAGTAGGGGTGCTCCATTGCTGCTTTAGCTGAGATTCTGTTAGCTGGGTCGTATTGAAGCATCTTCTGAAAAATTTGCCACGAAATGAAGAGTCTGGTCAAGAATACAGTCCGCGAAAATGAATCATACAAGTTAAAATATGACGAACTATCATGTTGAAACAATTAAATAAAAAATCAAGTCAACTGGATTTCGGTAAGCAGTTTCAGATAAATAGAGGTGTAACATCATTGTGTTCATATACACAGATTGTAATATTTGATTAATGGATTCTTCACATAATGAATGATAATCATATCATGCATCATGTTACAATGATCAGAGCATCAAAATTAAAAAAAGAACAAATATCCTTACTTCAACAATCATAAATTATTTTTCTACTAGTTGAGCAAGTATGGCCAGGCATCAACTGGAGGACATTACATCGGATATTCAAGAATAGAAATATGATTTCTTATGTTGATGAAATTTGATATTTTGATCGCATAATATCACTCATTTATCTCCAAATTGTAAATGACATGTTCCTTGTGCTAGCATGAGTCAGAAGGAACAGGATATTTTTATCGGTTTACAAGCCACCAATATTAATAGGAAACATGTATATAATAAACTAATTCAGCTTAGCCTAAATCAATGATCTAACACTTGAAGAAAGCTTTCCAAGTTAACTATAAACATAAAACTGTTTACCGATAAAAGATCAACGCCTTCAGGTTCCAGTGCTGGAACTGCACGTGCCAAGTTCTGAGGTTTCCATTGTGGATAGGCATGCCAATCCCGCAGCGAGCCAACTCCAGGCCATTGCTCTTCAGTTGGAGTCCCTAACAGCCTTTATGAAAGAATGTCATGTCAACTTATGATACAGCAGCAATATGTAATGCAGAACATATCAGACCACAGATATTGACACCACCAGTGCTTCTGTAAAAATAATTGGGTAAATGCTATTTATTGATCAATTAAACAGAGCTCAAATGCTAAAAGTGTTTCTAGTGCTATACCTGGAAGATTGACAGACACATTCAAACTTATATTTATGTAAAAAGAAAAAGAAATGAAGGAAGTCGGGGCTTGTAGTTTTAGTTATTCACATGAATTGTTGCTAGGCAACAGCATCAACTATGCATTAATCAAAAAAGAAACTTAATTTCAATATATATTTTCCAGAATCCATGGGGATTTTCATATATCTTTTATGAGGAATGGAATCATTAAATGTCATCGAATGCTTTCGGTGCAATGTTTTTCAAACATCAAACTTTTTATCGTTCAAATTTCATATCAGCATACTAAAGTGTAAAATTTTCAAGTCTACTACAAGTAAAACCCACTTATAAATGTTTCCCACCAGCAATATTAACATTTTCAGGACCCAGTTGAATTACAGGTTAGCACACAAGTATGATGTGGAACTTTGGTGTACATCCTCCTTGATCAGAAACCCACACTAAATCAGGAAGGACTTCTTACAGGAGAGAACAAACCTGAAGATGTGAAGTAACTGCTGCAACTCGGAATCACCAGGAAAAAGAGATTGTCTTCGCACCATTTCAGCTGTGTCAATATGAGGACAAAGAGATAAGCAGCAGACGGATGTTCATATCTTGTAACCTAAGTAAGTCATGTAGATAGCCTTCCCTACAACAGTTGGCTATATGCACACAAGTAGACTATAGCGTTCATGTAAGTGAGAAGGAAACACCTTAAGATTATGTTGCATCAAGGACTCCAAGATATACTCAGAGAAGAACTTTAATCAATTGTATTAGGTTTTCCATTTCCCTTGAAGAGTGTTGCACTCTAAAATTGGAGAGACTTATTCATCTCCCAGCAGTGTCACGGTAAAAATATCAGATAAAGCATGCAACTCCTAAAAAGTGGTGGGGGAATGTAACAAAAATTTTCAGATGATTTATAAAATGTGAAGATAAGATTCTATATCAGTTATCTCATAATAAATTTGTTACTGGCTATAGTGGCTAACATTTTTTGAGACTATAATAATCTGTTGATATCCACAGTTTAAGAAAGCTATTTATAATATGAAAAATCAAGTCATGTAAAATTTCTGGCAACATTTAACAAACCAATCAAGGAGCAGTACTAAGATAGCCATTCAAGAGTAATCTCAACCAAGAATTTATTTTTCACAAATTTTCATATGAATCGGATAAGTTGAATTCTACAAGGTGGCAGTTGTGATATCTCAGGTATCTCAACCTCTAATATGTGCCAGGCTTCTTTTCTACAATTATAGGCCTCTTACATTGCATATGGACCTTGTTTTTGCAAGTTTATGTCTCTTTGTCTGCTTGGTTTAAATGGCATATAAGAGAATGGACCTGCCCATTATAAGATCAAAAGATCTGTTTGATCTTTCAGGGTCTTTAGATTCAAGTGCCACCAGCTCTATGATTCAAAATAGAAACAAAAAGGAAGAAGAGGGGGAGAGATGGATGGAGGGAAGGAGGGAGGGAGGGAAAGATTTAGGCCCTGCAGATTCCTTGCTGCAGACACAATCACCTTGCCTTGAATCCTTACCACCAGAGAGCTGGAGCACATCAAGAAAAGGTATATCCTAAAGTTGTTGGCAAACCATGGTTCCTTCTCACTAGATTTTAGTGGTTGGTAGTTTTTTCTTCTTTATTTTCTCTTTCTTGTTCCAATGGCCAGGTGGTCCGAGATGTTTTCTTCCGATGGCCAACTGACATCTCAGTGCACGCACATTGCATAAGTGGATAACCAAAATAGTGAGTGTCGGCATTACAATGTTCTAATTAACATCACAAAAGAATTCCAATATGATAACTAAAATGTCAATCTTAATTGCTATTTCAAACTATCCATCCTAATCATTTATTGTAGCTAGAATGAGTTTAAAGTTAACAAAAATCTAATATATATTAAAAAAAATAAAGACATGTATAGTTGAAGTCCAGGTATAGTACCAACAAAGCCCAAATAAAGCATATTATTTCTCATAAAGATTGACACTCTCATACCACAAATTTTGTGACACATAATTTTAATTAACTAGAAACGTTATTTTTTATGAGGGCCCATTTTATGAAAGAGACTTCATATTTTAGTGAATTAAAAGGTAGATATCATACCAAAGATACATCCTACAGACCATATATCCACTCCAGTTGAGTAGTGGGTTGTTCCCAACAAGACCTCAGGTGCTCTATACCAGAGTGTAACAATCTACATAGGAATGAAATTGTTAGTCCACAACATAACCAATAAAAAAAGATAGCTACATAGCTTTGAAGTAGAAAGTAGCATTAACTTGAACAAATTGAAGGTAAAGCTAAAGAGAATTTCTAAACATGGAAATATGTATAAATAAAGACCTCATGTGTGTAACTCTTCAAAGGGATTGTGAAGGCTCTTCCCAGCCCAAGATCAGCAATCTTCAAGATGCCCTTCTCTTTATCGACCAAGAGATTTTGAGGTTTCAGGTCCCTGGTTCCATCGTATTACACCGGGCATAAGATATATGGTACTCAAGATAGGGCAAAGAACCAGTAGAGAAAAGAACCTGTGGAGCACGCCATGGCTATGACAATGTGCAACTCCTTTACACAACTGATACAAAAAGCTCTATGGTACAAAAAAGGAGAGAGTTATTTCTTTCTAACAATTACAAGGCCATTTTAAATAGGTGAAAGGACTGAAATTTCCAAAAAAAGACAATGAACTAGCCAAGTCTATTCATACATTAAAAAAAAAAAATCTTCCGTAGTTTTATCTCGAACTTTTAAACTTTCAAAATTAAATTTCAATACCATAAACATGAAATTGAAATCAAATATAACCATGAAATTCTGATACATGGTGAAACAATAAAACAAGAATTTAATTTTTTTTGGAAAATTCAGATCAAAAAGAGGCATAATGTTGAACACAGTAAGCAACAATGTGTGAGGATTTTATGATTCTAATCTCTAACTTGCAGGCTTTAGAAATCAAATTCCAACACCCTGATTAATTCATTGTAGTAAAAATAGATTAGGATCTGCTGGGATCCACAAAGACCATATTTCTGGAACCGAAGGAATTCAAGATCAGAAAAGGCTTTTCTTGTTCCCATTCGCAAAATTTAATGTACACAAAAACCCACAATTCGAAGGTCAAAAAGAGAAGCACCTGAATGACTGGGGAGGGGATCGGCCTGGGGTTTGTTCCCCTGCGATGAGAGTCGATGAACTTCTTGAGATCAGTATCCAAGTATTCGAACACCAGATAAAGCAGCGGCTTTCCGTTTTTCTCTACTTGCTCCACATTCAGCAACCTAACCAACCAATAAAACATCCCAAGAACAAAGAATTAACCTACCTTAAGGAAAAAGAAGCAACAGTGCGAGAGCAAGGGAGTACCGGACGATATAGATGGAGCGGGAGAGGAGTTGGAGGAGGGAGATCTCGCGGAGGGCGGTAGGGGGAATGCCCTCCTCGTCCATCTCGAGGCGAGTCTTCTTGAGGGCGACGAGCTGCCCCGTGGCCTTGTCCTGCGCCTTGTACACCTTCCCATACGTCCCCTCCCCAACCTTCTCCAGCTTCTCGTACTTCTCCATCGCGCGCCCCGCAAGACCTACTCCTCCGATCTCGACCGATAACCCTCCTCCCAGGCCCCAAGAACCCTAGATCGGGAAGAGAGAGATGGAGCGGAAGCCAGCCCTGTTTTGAATTGCTGTAGAGAGAGAGAGGGGAGGGGGGGGGGGGGGGGGGGGAGAAATAGTGTGCGTGTTGACGGGTATAAATGTAATTTTGTCGTCAATTTATTAGTGTAAAACTGGGCTGGAAACAGGTGGCGTTTGATGGGCCTATAAAAGTTGGACGGCCCAACGGCCAGCGGGCGCGTGTCCCCAACGGTCGATGTGTTCAAATTTCAAAATGGGTGAGTCAGAAGTCGTTGCTTCGGTCGTGATGTTACCGATTAGATGACAGTCTTATAGCACTTCAAGTTGCATGCCACGTCAGTGACGACTTTGGGTACGAGTGAGGAATGTGGCACCAATAAAATAAGCATAGTTATTAAAATACGACCAAACTGATTGTTTGAACTGAAAAAATAAGGATTTCGATCATTCTCACTTATTAGATCGATTGCGTTACAAAATTGAAACAAATCAATTGAACAGATCGATTTTTGGACTAACCATATGAACCGACCGGATTAAACAAAATCCATCCAATTTTATAATATAACTTATATTACTTAAACACCTTTAACTTAAATATTTATTGTTATTTGTTTTAAGAATATTTATATTAATTAAAATTAAATTAAGGTGAGAAAAAAATAACATTTTCTCCTTTTTTCATTAACCTCTCTTCGTCTTACTATCTCTCTCCTCTATCTTTTTGTGTCGATTGTTCTCTCTTTATTTATATGTCATTCTCTCTCTATAGCTGCAGCACACGCCACATAGTTGGAATCATTTTGTCGGTGGATGATTCCACAAGCCACCATCGAGTCAGAGTTTGAAGCCGTCCATCCAAAGGTGGCCTCATAAGTGACCACTAACACGATTGGGTGAGTCAAGAAGGGAGCCAAAGGTGTGGCTGTGCTTAAGCAGGAGTTTCTTTTTTTATGTATATTCTATTAGCATCTAATTTGTCATTTATATCCTCTCGATAATTAATGAACCAAATTAATAGATTATGATATCCTGTAGAGAAATTTCTAATAAAAGGCTCTATGACAACTGAAGTTCCCGCCGCTAAATCTTGCTTCGAGAACTTTCTTTTACATTGACTCAGTCAAACATTCCAATTATGACCAAATGAGTGAATCCATCAGGGGTGAAAACAACATGGTTTTACTTTATATTGTGACCAAATTAATTATTTCAGTTAAATCATGTTAAGATTATAAATCATACATTCCTAATGAAAAATAAGTACTCAACAAAAGATTAGTGTTTCTTTTATGAGTTTTTTTTTCTTTGCCACATTGTTGAATTTTAATTTGGCGTCAAACTTTGCCCATCCAAAATAATCTTTCATTGGAAATGGAATTGTTTACACCATTTTTTTTCTTGCTTTTTGGTAGTTCATGGTTTGATAATAAAAGAAAACCATGGCTAGATAAAAAGGCTCCATCTTTAAGAAAAGACAAAAAAAGAGATTGAAAGAGAAAATATCTTCTGAATTGGCATGCATCATCAAATCATGCAATGGCCTCCATTCCATCTTAACATCTCAGCTGTTGATTCTTATCTGAACATGTAATCAAGGGCGATGACGATGGCCATGGCGAGACGCGTGTCGAGATCGGACTGGACCACGAGGCGGAACACGTCGCCCCCGAACGCCACGCCTACCACAGGTTCCTTCTCCCGGATCTCCGCCACCCTCCGCCGCCGCCGGTCGTACACGGCGCAGCTCCGCCGCGTGTACGATCCCTCCACCTCGTAGCCGTGTGCGCCGCCCCCGCCGCGGCGGCACGGTGTCACGTGAGCGAGCGCCCTGGAATGCAAAAGGCTCACGTGCTTCTTGACGGAGCAGAGAGGGTTGACGGCATCCTCGCCGTCGTAAACCAGCCACTTCTCCCCAAGACTCAGCTTCTGCACTAAAAAACCAGGGCGAGTCACCGATCCGTCCTCACCGAGTTAACTCAGTAATCTACTTGCGCCAACGAGCTCTTCCTGCGTACCTTTCGCCGGAGGGTTAGCAGTGGCTTTCCCGCCGCGTCCATGAGCACGACCTCCCCCGTACTCCCAGACCCGTAGGTGTCGACTCGGAAGACCAAGCTTCCCTCGGCATCAAACACCGTGAACCCCCTGCAGCTGAACAGCAGCGACTTCCGCCACACCGTCAGCACCGAAGCACCAAAACCGTTCCGGCCGACGTCCTCGCCGGTGGCGCAACAGGCTGCGGCGCTCGGGTGGACCTTCGTCATCATATCATGCACCACGTCGGTGGAGGTTCTCCGGCTCGCTGTGTACTTGGCGACGGCAGGGAGAAGAGCTCATATATATAGACGACACATGGATGAAAATACCCCTATATCAGAATAATATTTGCGTGCGCGTGCTATGGGTTGGGGGGAGTTTACGTCGAAGGGGGGCTATAATTAATGCTGGCTGTGTTAATTACCATTATACATCTGATTAAGTTAACATAATTACGTTATTTACGGAGATGTGAAAGGACACGTGGACGGTTGAAATCGACCAAATGAGTCAGAATACGCGCACCGGTCTTTGGACGGCTTGGCGGCGTTAGGGAGCCATAATAACGGGAATTCTGATATATTTATTGAAACAAATTATTTTTGCATACAGATTAAATATAATGTCTTAATTTAACTATGAATAAGATTTAAAATCTATTAATTTGAATATTATGGAGCTCAAAGAATTGATATCAAGGCTTATATATCACTGATTTCTTTGAGTAAATTAATTGGATTGTGTTGTTGACAAACAATGCAACAATCACAGATATTTTTGGGCCATTTTGCAAGCATGTCATTCATTATATGTGGCATAATCTCCACCATAATAATAGTCAAACCGAGTGCATGGGGGTGAGATGTGCTTCCACTTCTAAGCATGTCGGCAATAAAAAATTTAAGTGACCCATTTTTTCTCTGTAGACTTAAATAATTTTCAATGTGTTTTGTGCCTTAAGTTATGGGATATATGTATTTGGAGGACCCAAAACAGGTAAAAGTCTTATGTTCATTATTTTTATGTATGGAGGATAAGATAATTAAAAGAAAACAAAATTAAATTAGTGTTGAAAAGTCTAATTAGATTATGTATGGAGGATAATAGAAAACTTGAGTTGGTTTATAATATTAGTTGGATATGTTATTATAACAGTTGAGCTTTAAGCATATTTAACAAGTTCATAGTTAAGTTATCATACAAGATCATGTCATAGTTTTCATTGCACACAATTAAACCAATGCCAACAAATAGATCCCTTCAAATTCCAGAAACTGGGCAACATCTCGTGGACATGTTATCCCATCTTGTCCTAAAAAATAGCTACAGAAAGTTTAAGTCTAATGAATGCCAATTGTCTTGAAGCCATAGAAGGTTGGCAACATATCACATCGGACATCTTCCACCGAGGGGACAAAACAACATGCTAAACAATGTGGTTTACATCACATTGGCAATGAGAGTGATCCTTTTGGACACAGCCTTAAAGAAGGTTCCTAATCAAACACAAATCTGGTTCTCTAATAAGATGGCAAGAAACGGGCATGGAGATGGGCACTCTACCTTCTCAGGGGACAGTCGCATGGTCAACAAAAACAGTAGAACAGAGACCAGCAAGCTTGCTACTGATTACATGTTCATTCCTCCATTTTCAAGTCTAAAAAAATATGAGATGAAGAGTCAAAATAGGATGCTAAGGATTGAAAGAGTCGGGTGGTATACAAATTGAAGTTTTCCATTTGAATTAATATCCAATCTCATGTATATTAAAATGACTAGTTTGAATAAAAATATGATTGACTATATGATATCAAGTTTAATAAGTATTATTTTAGACGTTCTAATATGATTCAAATTGCCTTAGAGAATTAGGAATTTAAGCGTGACAAGAATTCTTTGTGAATTAGATGTTGTTTTATCTTATGGATTTCAAGTTAAAGTTTGGGATAACTAGAGAGAAATTTATTTTATTATTTGATTATTCTCATATTTTTGATGAATTTATTTTTCTTGATAGATGTCGATTTTTCCTATTATTATTGATTCTTTAAAGTTTGTTTTTAGCATCGAGTTCTTCTCCCCCGATAAAGATTAATATATATTTGATTAGTATTCGAGAGATTGTTGTATTCAAGTAGTACTCTTATTAATAATGGAAGGAGACAGATATCTGATTCTTTCTGTGTGGTCTCAACTTGTCTGACATATCTAACTTGGTTTGCTCCTTGTAGATTAGCTGTTCATTCTCAGCTTCTCCGATTGATATGGATAGTAATCGATGTTGCCATCTAAAAGGTGTGTGGATACCACAGAAGAGTAGTGGGAGGAAAAGGAGACATTGGATTCATAGTGCTGAAAGCAACAACAGAAAGGGGATTAGGCTTTGAAAACCCGTGTGACATTTGAGCAGTACAAAGGTCAGCGGTTCTATCATTTTCCATTTTGTTTCCGATATTGATGTCTCGAAGGTTCTTATGCAAGGCTTGTTGTCGATTTGTAGTGAAACTGTGCATATGATTTTGTGGAACCCTCATTTCCGATCCTTTCTCGAGAATTTTCTGTCAACCCTTGTGTGGGTTTAATTATCGAGTTTACCTTTTGAAATTTAGATAGTAAATTTATTTTTTGAATTGTTTCATCGTCGATCCCTCAGGATTGATGAACACTCATTGACCTTTGTGAGAAGACAGTTTATCTTGGAGATCGATTTGGGTGTGGATCGGTCAATTTGAGAAAAAGATCTTGTAAGTACTGTTGTATAGAAAACTTTTCATGATTTGCTTTCTCTTGTTGGGCTTAAGAACTATGAATACCCTAAAAAAAGCCAAGTGCCTTCGAATGAGGGCATGACGATGGCACCACCACTAGATAGCAATCAACTCCTTAGGTTGGACGGCTTTGGTTAGATAGGCAAACATGTTTCTGAGTCCTTTGATTGTGTTCATTGGATTCTTCTATTAAATCTTAAATTTTAATGATGAAATTAACTAATAAATTTATTAGACTAATATATTTTTAAGATAAATGATATAAAAAAAATACTTCGATCATAAAATTAGAGAAGAACCAAATTCAAGTAAAAGAGTTGGACATTATACCGAAAGTATCATGTTGAAAATTGGACATTGAATCAAATGATTAATTAATATGATCAGAGGTTTGGATATAATGAATCAGAAAATATATTAAAAGATCGAATATCATTGAGAAGTTAATATGTTGAAGGATCAAACAATATACCGAATGTTAGATAAAGTATCAAAAGAATAGATAATATATCAAAAGTTTTGAAGATATATCAAATGAGTTGATTTTTTAAAAATGATCTTTGGCCAATTTATATTATTATTATGCTAAATTAGGGCCCAAGCTTATAATATCCTTTAGGCTTAGGTTTAAGTTATAATTAGGCCCATTAAAAGACCAAGCATATAGCGTAAAGATGACATATGCACCGATAATACTATATTTTATTATAAACAATAATGACGATGATAATACTGTTTAAAACTTTAAAATTTAGGTAAAATTATCACTAGAGTCTAGAATTATATCAAAAGTTACGATAATAATACCACTCGGTGTGTCCTTTGTAAATATGGATGATCGGAAATTTGGGACTTGGGCTAAGAGAACATGAGAACCTTCGTTAGAGTTGAGGGCTCACTTTACTCCATCATGCGAAGAGAATTTGTGTATATGTCATGCTGTAAACCTATTAATTTGTCTGGGCTGGGAGATGTTTGGGAAACAACCACCTACTTGTAATCTGGTCAAAGCCAAGTGTGCTTGGGTTAAGTTGAACTCTCTAATGGTGCTTTTAATGTGGGCAAGATGACAAGGATACACAGTTGGTTCCCTGCTTAGTAGTAGTGAGGGATCAAGCGTTAGGGCAGGAGGCTGCCTCTACTTACCAGAAACTACAAGATAAACAAGCTAAGCTGATTGTGATCAAGAATGGGTCGGGTCGAAACCCGAAAGGAATCGGGTCGGGTCATCTGCTCGACGGCTTCCTTCCCCCGGGCCAAGAGAGGGGTCTCCCAGGGCTCAGAGAATCCGACGGTCTTGCGCAGGGCGGACTCGGCGGCGTCGCGCTTCGACCTCGCTTTCGTCTCTTCCAATCCGCGCAGTTGGTCCACATGAAGGCATAGCTTCGGCCCGAGCACGATCGACTCGCCTCCGTGGCGAATCCGAAGCCTCTCTTCCCGCCCGGTATTCGCCTTCTTGCTTTCTTCTTCTCTGTGCGGTAGCTTCAGATATCATCAAACGATCGTGTGATTGAAACTTATACATGTCGATAATTTTTGGAGCGACCGAGTTCTGACTTGATTTGAACCAGAGAAACTTCTAGACCTGCTTGTTGCATGATTCTTGCACTCGATTGTTTGTATTTGTTCCTTCCAGCGTAAAACACCTATTCCTTTGAATGTCCCGTAGATCTTTTACATTTCTTTTAGGCTTCTCATGTGTTTGGTGGATTTCCCGTTTCCGAAATGTCTATAGGGCTAACCCTCATTCAAAAAGGTACTGTTACCTATCTAGCCTTTTGAACTTTGGAAATATTATACTTGCCTCTACGAATTTTCATATAGCATATGCATCCTTCGAATGTTTAGTTGCTTTACTTATGTCACTCCCATTAACATTGATTCAATAAAGATTGGTTAACTATCACTAGCCGTTGTCACCAGTAGATAACTTGTTTCTAAGAGCTGAATTACCATTTTCTTCCCCTTCAATGCATTAGGCTTTGCCTTTCCTTTTCTCTTCCCATCTCATCACACACTTTGATCTTGAAAGACTAATTAATATTTGAAGGATTATCTCTAATATTGAAAGAGAGTTATTTGGAGCTGGCAAACACTACATCAAAGAAGAGACTCCTAGAGGAGCCACCCAATCTGATGGGTTTCAGTGTGACTAGGGAGTTCTAAAATCTTTATGCTAATGTTCAACTAATGGATATCAATTCGAACAACATGGCTTCAAGCTTTTGAGTGTTGTAGCTATATAAATAATAAACTTAAATTTAGAGGGGTAAATATGAAAATCAATAACTTTGAAGGACAGAGCTTGATAATAAGTAGGATTCTAATTAAAATTTTATGTTTATCTGGGTTAGTTGGGACATTACAACATTAAGTTGAGATCTGTAAAATTTCTCTTTGAAATATATTGCAATCTCATTTTTTTTAATTGCTTTTGCTTGAGATGTATACTTCTGTTAGAATCCCTTTTGAAGCACCTTTTTTGTTACTAGCTTAAAGAAAAAGGTTAACAAAAAAGGTTTTTTTAAACTAATCCATAGGTCAAAATTAGTTTAGAACGTTTGTCCTATACTTTACCCTGTACAATTTTTTGTGATATTTAGTTTGTATATAACATTAAAAAGTTCCACCAAAAATATAACAAACATGACTTTCCTAATCCACGCTTATTATCACTTAAATAGAAGGATTAATCTACTGCATTGGACCCCTACCGATACAGGATGGATGGTTAATATACATAGTATTACCCCTGCAAATAGAGTAATTGTTTTCATGACTGGAAAACTAGTTACTCAAGATTGAGAAAAAGGGAGGAGAGAAGAAGAATAAAGGGGAAGAGAAAAAGATAAAGAGTAGAAAGAAGAAAATAGAAAATACAAGAGACTAAACAGATTATTATCAAGTGAAATCCCTATATTTTAAAAGTTTAAGCTATATGTATTTAGTTTATCTATGTACTCTTTTCAGGCAGTTCCTACATTTATATACTCAAATCATGCTGCCTGTTTCCACTTCTGACAACCGAGGTAAAATTAGCTACCACAAAGAGCAATTAGCTATTTCATTGTGATAGCACTTGCACTCTCATATCTACCACAAAGAGCAATTAGCTATTTCAGGTATGAAATTAGATATCCTTCTGACTTAAAAAGCATGTTAAATGATTAAAAGCTTCTAGCAGATGCGGTCCATGATGACCAGAAAAGCCATCACGAGCTCAGTATCCATGGCTGGCTGAATGATCAAGTTGAACACGTCATCACTCAATGTGACTGACTTGTTCACCTTCTTGGGGCTTATTTGTGCCACTTCCTCTCCCTTGCTGTCCAGGATCTTGCAATTTCTTCTTTTGAAGTAGCCTTCAGTTCTGAAACTGGGCACTGGTGATTGGTCATCTGGAGTGTCCATGAATACCTCTGCCTCCTCACAACTTTGAAAGATTGACCTCCTTCTCATGGAGAACACATGAGTTTTGTAACTTGTTCTCAAGTCATCTTCGCCTTTGAATCCGCTCCATCTGTCATGCATGCTCAAGATCTGCTCGATATGTGATAGGCTTAATAAGAAATAATGATAGAGAAAGCTGTAGCATTCTCTTTAAAAATTTACATTAACTAATTCATTTTTTGAGGCATATTTCAGTATCATGATGTCGTCCTTGCTTTTAGTTGCCTGCATATAGAATATGGTTTCTACTTAGAACCTTTTGAATTGCCAATTATTTCCCATATTGATTCCTGCAACCAGTCTGCTGATAAGGTAAAATTAAATTTTGTGTAAATGTTCGGATGTTTGATCATTGATGCAGTTATAATTATGATAAGTCACACCGCTACAAAATAACAATGACAAGTTGCATCAACATAGATATGATTTAGTTGGGATGTACATATGAATTTTGCTACTGAACAGATTTTCATTCTGGTACAAATTGAAGTGTTTTATTTGCCTCTAAGCTAGTTAGTGAACTAGAAACAAATATTTTATTAGATAGTAACACTATTAGCTTAATTTTAACAATATATTATGGTATTTGATTGCAATGTACAATGTTCACCAGGTTTGGTGTCCATGGATATTTCTTTTGTTAACCAGTCATATCATATGATAGCGACTTAAGAGTAGAATTGTTTTTGCTTAAAAGGTAAGGCTTCTTTAGATCAATTCTAAGTACATAAAAGCTAGGCAAAATAAGATCTGATTTAGGTACGAATACCTTTAATTGTAAACTTATTTACCTTTTGGCCACTTATCATTTTAGTGTTTGCTTTTAACTGATTATGAAATCTTTTTTTTCTAGGATTTGATAAAGTGATAGAGAAAGGAGAAGCAAAGGTTAATATCTAGGATAATATCCGAAATCAATTTGATCCCAAGGTGTCTCATGTGAGGTAGTATTCTGCATCACACTAAATGTGTTTCATACATCGTTCTAAAAATTATTCTTATGGATGTAGCATAATACTACTCACACATATTGTGGATAAAAGAAATTTTATTTATTTAATCATGTTTGTTATTATAAACCTTTCCTGTTTTATAGACCCCAGTTACAAGAAAAATAGAAAGAAGAAAAACTAACAGGATAAGAAAAATACAACTATGAAAATTATATCCCCTGGATCAAGAGTAATCAATCTTCCTTTTATCTTCGGTAAAGATACTTTTCTAAATTTGTGTGTTAAATAATTTTTTACTTTTAGAATTATGTGATTGATTTTGACTTTCTTGTTGATATAATCTTCAATCAAGCCTTTACTCTTTGGATATAATCTTTAATCAAGCTCAAATTTCATCTTTTCTTTCATTTTGGTTTGGTTTTTTTCTCCTTGGGCAATCAAGGTAGGTAAAATAGAAATCCATAAGTTGTGATGTGCAAACTTATTACATTTACAAATATCCTTCTAAAGTACCAAAGATAAACTAAACAAAATAACTTCTGGATCAACCATGGATGCACCTTTTCTTTATATTTTTAAATAAGAATATCAACAGGATTTTATACGAAATTTTTTATGGATAAATGTAGATAAAATAGCTCATAGGTGATCACTGATAGCAAAGGAAATTGAAAATCTGCATCTACTGGCTTGTTTATTTATTTATTTATTTAAGCTGATTATTTATTTTTAAACTGGGACTCCCATGAGATCTCTGATATGTATCACCTTTACACGTGAACTTAAGACATTTTAGAGGACTAGATGATTTGGCTGAGCTTTGGTTGATCCAAAGACAAAATCAGAAAAAAGCAAATAATAAAATGGATGGATATCCTATCCATCTTGGGGTCCAAATTTGTCTAGCTGATTAGGCATCAAGCAGAGATTTATGTCAACCAAATATGAATCGTAATCCAATAATGATTTGGCAAGGTTCTATATATGTCAATTTACTATGTTTAATAGGATAATTTCATATAGGCTGCTGCCGTTGGTTGGTTATCACATAGCTAACCTTCTCTCTTTGTTAAGAATGGTTCTCTTTAGCACTGGAGGCATGCCTGACTTCCATGTTGCACAATTGTAAGCTTTTTTCTTGACCACTACCATCCTATAACCAGAGAAAAGCAAAAAAGAAGATAGAAGAAACCAGACCTTTGTTCCCTACCTGAGGCCTCAGAGCCATCACTGCCTTCCCATTTCCATCCATGAGCAGGAGCTCTCCTTCAAAGCACTTGTGCTTCCTTGAATAATTGTCGACCCGAAAGGCTAATCTTCCCTTGTTATCATAAATTGAGAATCCATCTGTTCCATGGAAAGCCATGCTTGACTTCTTCCAAACTGTCCACACTGATGGATAGTTTGTCACCGTTGCAAGCTCTTCATCGTCAATCTTGCTCAGTGAAGGATGAACCCTAGACATTTTTCAGCAATCGTGGGGTGGAGAGAAAGGCTGTAAAGGAACTTCGCTTATGGGCTTATTATATATGTAGGCTTGGAAGTATGGAGTGAGGAAGTAGTGAAGGGAGATCACTAATTGATGGACAAAAGATGAGGTACCCTTTTATGGTTATAACACTTTTTAGAATTAATATGAATATATTTTTTAGCGTTACATAGGACTTGAACTCTGTAATGCCAGAGCTAACATGTCATTATCATGCAGAATAAGACAATGCTGCAGGGATTGAGATTCTAGTAGTATTTCTAATTGGTCGAAGGGGAAAGCATGGTACTTTGGTATATTGTGAATCCAACCACCCTCTGTTTTCATGTCGTGGTGAAAAGGCAAATGTTCAATTATCCTTTCCACAAAATGGTACTTTGATGGCTAAATTCACTAATCGATACTGTATATGATATCTGGTAGTTCCAAAGGGAACACCAGTTAAATTTGCAAAAAAGGTGACTTATATTCCTTGTTATGTTCTTAACTGCTGACAGCATGGACACATTTGTTCTTTTGGAAACATGATTGAATTTGAAACATGTAAACTCTAAAAATTGTTTCATATAAACATAACTGACTTCATTAACCATGAAAATCATGATTATGTCTAAATTCTATTTCTTTTCTAACAGATGATGCTTTACAAAGTTGATGGTAGACATTTGCTCTTCATTCTTGGTTAGAAATTGTTTAAACAAAATAGTAATCAACAAATAAAATTTGTTTCATAACATGGCATGTTTTGAGAGGAATAGCATTTAACATTGTTCAAGTAGAAATGTGGCTTGGTAGAAAGGTAAATTGTGTAAATCTATCAAATTCTGTGATGATCTCTTCCAGGGCCTACAAGGTAATTGACAGCTGCCGAGGTGGGACTATGGGAATTTGCACATGTCACAAACTTCGTTGGCTTCCATGAAAGCAGAGGCAACTTACAGATGACAGATAAGACAAGCTTACAGATCATTAGGCTTTGTTTTCTCACAACACTTGCATGACTGACAGAGATGCCATCTTATTTGGTTGCCTCTAGAAAGTATTTATTATGTATGGCCTCCTTCCCTAGAGCTATAAAAAGCAGAATATAAGTAGCTGTTGGTAAAGTTATATTTCTGAACAACTAAGATCATGCTGATGGAGAACAGCTAAAAGAAGGGTTTGCTCAGAATCAAGCCTCGTGACATATCTATTTCAGAATCATGCTTTTAGAGTACCTCTTCTAATGTGATATAATTGTGGGAGAAGTGGTCATTGCACCCAATTGTAGTACAGCTTCATTTAATATCATTTTTATCATCCACATGGTATCTTTTTAATTAAGGCCCTTAGAGAACATTGTTTCTTGAAGTTTTTCCTCATCCACATGAGCTGCATATATTTTAGGGGCAATTATATTTGCATGCTTTTAGAAGTGAAAATTTCATGTCTACTTCTGTAACTATGCAAATATTCGTATGTGTCTATATAAATGGGGTATGTATTTTTTGTTAGATTCCTGCATATATTAAACCCATTATATCTGCTTAATTATGATATGTTTAGATTTATTTAATTTAAATCTTGAAATACCTAAAATAACCTTGTTCCTGTGCTCTTTTACATTCCTTTTGGGTCTTGGCCTATCTTTTCCTTTTGTTTATTGTCATTAACCCATTTTTCTCCATCTCTGTTGTAGTTTTGTAGAAAGAAATTTCCCGGAAGGAGACTGAATAGATATGAGAGGAAGAGGAAGGAAAAGAAAGGCACAGAGGAAGCAAAAGAAAGGTGGAATGGAGAAAGAGGTAACAGGCCATGACATACGAGAGAAATAAAGATGGAACTTTACATATCTTCCATAGAGTTTCATAGAGAACAAATACAAATTATTATTTTTCCCATTTAAACATGCCAAATTACAATTAGGAAACACAGGTGTGGTGGGAAGATTCAATGCTGGTTAGAAACATTGTTTATGTTATTAATGGTGGTGATCTAATACTTCAAAGTGTACTTTGGCCCTGTGTATTAGGATTTTTGCTGCCTTCAATGTTAGTTAGATCGACCTTTTTCTTTATGTAATTTGGACTTCGCTTCGTTGGAGTTATAGATAAAATTTGCAAAGTTTCTTCCAAGTTCAATGTATAGGGAAAGTTAGTGAGATTAAACTAAGCAATCAAATCTTTCATCAGCTCATCTCTTTTGTACTCACTGAACAAACCAGTCATCCGAGTCCATGTAATTAGGCCAGCATTAGAGTAGAATAGAAGAAAAATCGACAACGAGACAAAAGCTTAACAAGCAATTAAAGAGAAATACCGTGCTGATGCTTGTGGGGCTGTTCAACACCACAGTCTCTTCCTGTGGATTCCAGGAAACCTTGCAGCTTAAACAACGGAGACAGCAGGCAACTTGATACCAACAACCACTTTGATTTCTTCTTAATCTTCCCAGACTAGCAGTCCACCACTGTGAAAAGAATGAGCAGGAAAAGGACATGCTCTTGTGATGCGTTTGGATTTGGATTAGCGTGCTGAAGATGCAGTGAGCTGCTGCTGTTGTCTTCCGAACAACAACGTCCAAAATGTAAGCTGACAACTGCATGCCTCTTTTAAGTCTCAAGGCCTGCAGACACAAATGCAATGCATGCTTTGGTTTACTCTCTCCACCGTTCACATTCTACCTGGGTCTCAAATCTAAAAGGAAGAGGATTCTGTATTTTAGTAGCAAGGTTTTAATCTCCATCCGTTATCGACTGCTATCATGGCATGAAAAAAAATACAAGAATAAAAATAATGACATTGAATTAATATCGAGTTACATGTTTCAATCAATATTGATAAATATCGAGACCGAAAGATGGCTGAAAAGAGAGATAGAATTTGGTTGGTTATAAGAAATATTCTTGGGTGAATTCTTTTAGGCTTTTCCAAGAAAGTGTTATCATCTTTTTATTTTTTCCCCCAAAGGTGTCACTCTTTTCTCTTACTCCCAAAAAATACTTCTAACTAAGACATCTAAAAATAGCATCACTTACAGTGTTTTCACAAGTATAAAAAATATTATAATTGACATAGAACTTAAATTATTATTCTTATTTTCAAACCAATAAGAATATTAATTTAAAATCCCACCAAGGATGATAAATTAGTTGTAGTATATTTTGTGTCAGTATAATTCAATTATAGTGTTTTTTTTTTTACAGAGATATAGTGTTTTTTTTTACAGAGATATAGTGTTTTTTTTTTTTTTTTTTTTTTTTTACAGAGATATAGTGTTTTTTGTGTGGGTGATAAAAACATTATATTTTCTTATTTTCAACCAATAAGAATAATAATTTAAAATCCCACCAAGGATGATAAATTAGTTGTAGTATATTTTGTGTCAGTATAATTCAATTATAGTGTTTTTTGTGTGGGTGATAAAAACATTATAACCCTATTCAAAAATATTATAATTGACATAGAACTTAAATTATTATTCTTATTTTCAAACCAATAAGAATAATAATTTAAAATCCCACCAAGGATGATAAATTAGTTGTAGTATATTTTGTGTCAGTATAATTCAATTATAGTGTTTTTTTTTTACAGAGATATAGTGTTTTTTGTGTGGGTGATAAAAACATTATATTTTCTTATTTTCAAACCAATAAGAATAATAATTTAAAATCCCACCAAGGATGATAAATAGTTTGTAGTATATTTTGTGTCAGTATAATTCAATTATAGTGTTTTTTTTTTTACAGAGATATAGTGTTTTTTGTGTGGGTGATAAAAACATTATATTTTCTTATTTTCAAACCAATAAGAATAATAAATTAAAATCCACCAAGGATGATAAATTAGTTGTAGTATATTTTGTGTCAGTATCATTCAATTATAGTGTTTTTTTTTTTTACAGAGATATAGTGTTTTTTGTGTGGGTGATAAAAACATTATATTTTCTTATTTTCAAACCAATAAGAATAATAAATTAAAATCCCACCAAGGATGATAAATTAGTTTGTAGTATATTTTGTGTCAGTATCATTCAATTATAGTGTTTTTTTTTTTTTTTTACAGAGATATAGTGTTTTTTGTGTGGGTGATAAAAACATTATATTTTCTTATTTTCAAACCAATAAGAATAATAAATTAAAATCCCACCAAGGATGATAAATTAGTTTGTAGTATATTTTGTGTCAGTATCATTCAATTATAGTGTTTTTTTTTTTACAGAGATATAGTGTTTTTTGTGTGGGTGATAAAAACATTATATTTTCTTATTTTCAAACCAATAAGAATAATAAATTAAAATCCCACCAAGGATGATAAATTAGTTTGTAGTATATTTTGTGTCAGTATCATTCAATTATAGTGTTTTTTTTTTTTTACAGAGATATAGTGTTTTTTGTGTGGGTGATAAAAACATTATATTTTCTTATTTTCAAACCAATAAGAATAATAATTTAAAATCCACCAAGGATGATAAATTAGTTTGTTTGTAGTATATTTTGTGTCAGTATAATTCAATTATAGTGTTTTTTTTTTACAGAGATATAGTGTTTTTTGTGTGGGTGATAAAAACATTATAACCCTATTCAAAAATATTATAATTGACTCATGGGTTATTATTATTTTTTTCCAGACTAACAAGAACACATATTTGAGATCATGATAAGTATCTTTATATTGCATTTTGAGTTTCCTAAGTTACAATGTTTCTGTATAGGCTTACAGTGTCTTTGTTAAGGTGTCAAAACTATTATAACCCTACTTTAAAACAATATAATTAAATTAGATCAGTTGATCAAAGGGCGAAAGTCTTTTTGGCTCTTCCTATATTAAAATTACAAAACAAGTATGGTATTATTTTGAGAAAAAAAAAGTCCAAAATAAGAGACTTTTCTTGGAAATTAATCTGATAATTTTTTCCGATAAATTATAATATCTTTGCATGCACAACACCATTTATCCCCTAAGAGATATGAATCATCATTTTCATTGTCATGTATCTATGCTAAGGTTCACACATATTTACATTTACATGATCTATTGATCTTTCGTACTATCTCTTCCTAATGCTAATGAATATTTAGCCCAAGGATGTTGAAGGAGCATTGGCTCCGAGTTGTCTCTTTTGTCCGTGGAATTCTGATATGCGATCTCCGAGGTGATTGCTTATTTCAAGAAGATAACGATGATGTTGTGAGAGGGTTGTGGCTTTACCTATATTTCTTCTTCGCGTTGTTCAGCCTCCGGATAATGGATTCGAGTGGTTGCATACGTTCAACGAGTGTTGATCGAGTCTTAACATATACGAGATGATTGGACGATATCACTGTCATATACGTCAATAGATTCTCTGTTCCCAACTCTTTTAAGATGATAATTTTGTATTCTTATCATCCGGTATAAGAAGATAAGGAAGTAATATAGACCTTTTTCTGTGCTAGTGGGTGCCATATTACAATAGTGTATATGTCAAAAAGAATCTATACATGGAAGGAAACAATGTGTCTAATCATTACATTGTGATTTGATTAAAGATAAACATACAGTGTAGATATGCTTGATAGGGATTCCGAAAGCCGAAGTCAAAATTTTAAGAGAAATATATATATATATATATATATATATATATATATATATATATATATATATATATATAGAAATTTAGGAGTTATTATTATTCGGAAAGGATAACGGATAAAGATAAGATTTGATTTCAATATCAAATTCTTTATATCTTTAGAGATACAGGATATCTAAAAATTATAACTCAATTGTAAAAGGAGTGGATGTTGGAACTTGTAGAGACGATAACTATAACAAATTTTTTTTTATAATTTTTATCTTTATGATAATATTTTTTTTAATTATTTAAGTTGTTAGCATAGATATTATGATTATTGAATCTTGATGATAAAATCAATTGATGAGTTTATGAGATTGATATACTTTTAAAATAAGTGACATAGAAGGATTCATTATTATATCAAAGGATCAATTGTTAAAGCAAAAGAATCGTTGTATCAAAAATTAAACATTGAGTTGAAGGATTGATCGACGTGTCGAAAATCAAACTTTGTGTTAGAGGTTCGCATATTATACTGAAGGGATCAGATGTTGAATTGAAAGATTGGATATCGTAAAAAAATCGATATACCGAATGAATGAGAGATATGTTAAAAGTTAAGATAAAGTGTTGAAAAATCGAATGACATATTTAAACAATACGTAAAATATATCTTAAAATTTTTAAGATTTAAATTCTTGATACTATTCTTAAAAATCATGTATACGGATTGTAAAAGTCGGTGAACAATAATTATATGGGATGAATGGAATATGCTTAGAATCGTATTTATGTGCCAACAGGTTGATTTCTTAAACTTTTTTATGTTAATCTCTTTAACTTCAAATTTATTTATCATTTTAATCATAGCTAGGTTTTTGTTGATGCTCAGATAATGAAGGTTATGGTGTCATCTACAATGATGATGATAGAAATGAGTAATGTGGCGGAGGCTTCTCATTATAGCCTTTAGAATAGATCTTAATCTTATGGAGGGTAACTGTCATCTCTTTAGCTACCAGAGTGATAAGAGCAATGATAAGATGTCGAGACGAATGAAATAGTTCTTGACACTGTCTGTTGAATGTGGCTATGTTAATGGGAATAATATAAGCTTTGTCTTCAGTGGGCACACAATGATTTCTAGAATAAAACTTCATAATCAAGTAAATTCAAAATAAATTGCATTATTTGACTCAATGGGAACAATAAAGATAACATTTATTGTAGTGTTTTCTTTTGACTCAATTAAATAGTTTTAGCCTATTCAACTGTTCTTTTAATTTTATAACCACTTTGATAATATCATTTTCTTTGTGGTTGTTCTGTTTTTTTCTTTTCCAAAATGATTACCAATAGAAGGCCTATAAATTGAGGCTCATAATCTTAGTTTTGGGGTCATCAAGGCAAAAGAAAGTACACCATTTTATATTTCAATTAAATATTCTGTGCAACTTAGATTTTGGACAATAATTACATTTTTGGATTTTTTTTTTCCCCAATTTATTTAATTCCTGTTCTTATTTTGATTAAATATGTGTAATTTTCACTTTTGTTCTAATAAAAGCTTCCAAAGCTTACATTCAAAAACTATTTTGGCCATATCCAAAAGGACACCCTCTGTCATGTGTCCTGACAGAACTATAATCATTATAAGGCATTTTGTTGTTACCCACAGAATGTGTTTCTTCACACACACACAGAGAGAAAGAGAGAGAGAGAGAGAGAGAGAGTATAGTTATTGACATGGTTAATGGAATTAAAGCCCTAACAATCTCCATGTAATCCAATATTTGGATCACAACTCTATATCCAGGCTCAAAAGACTCTAATTACCCAGCAGCCTCTTCCTGCACAATTTCTGGATCATGTTTTCCATCTTCTTTTCACAGTTAGTAAATTGAAAACAGGACGAGTCTTTCGCCATCTTCTTCAGAAGATAATGAGTTAGCTGATGACAGTAGAATAAGACAAGGGTACAACAGAGAAGAACGTTAAGGTGCAGAACAACAACCACAATCTCAGAGCAGTGGAGCAAAATATCTTCTTTGACTGTACTCACTGTGCCTTGTTTTCCACTGCCAAGTGGTTGCAAGTGCTTCCACAATATATTACATACTTCTAAGAGGTATCCTATCAAGCACCAAAGAGTAGTACGACACATTCTCCCAGTGTTTGAGATCTAAGGAAGAAGGAAGAGTGAGAGGTCCCACAGGCATAATTTTGTTCTGATGCAATATCTAAGATGAAAACTCCCAGTGTTTGAGATCTATGGAAGGTGGAAGGGTGAGATCTGCAGCCACAACTTTGTTCTAATGGATCATCTGAGCTGAAATCTCAAGATATAATATATAAAAGAGTAGAACTAAGGTTTTACAGAAGAATCTCTCTCTCTCTCTCTCTCTTTTTCTAAATCATGTAACAATGGACAGCACATGAAGTACGGGTCTCAGACTAAATAATTGCTCCGTAGGACAAGAATCTCAAGCAAGCAGCTATAGACACTTTCCTCGTGATTCACTTGCCAACCAAAACAAAAGTGAAAACAAGCCAATGGTAATAACAGCAAATAGATTCAAAGAAGTAATACAAGAAGAAGAAGAAGAAGAAGTACTCCAAATCAAACCATTTATATTCTAAATCTAACTTCATATCCAGTATCAACCACTGTTTGAGTTGTGTGTGTCTACCTTGCACGGCCATGCCATGCGGGAGCAGTCACTGGCAGGAGGTGCAGTTGCAGGTCTTGGGAACGAAGGCGCAGACGCCGAAGGGCTTGTCGGGGAGGTTGCAGTCGATGCCGAAGCAGCAGGGCATGGTGGAGCAGTTGCTGGCGTTGTTGGCGGCGCAGCACCGGCAATCCAGGCAGAGCTGGAACGGCGCCAGCTCGCGGGCCGCCGCCGCTTGTCGATGCTGGATCGGGGTGGCCGTCGTGTAGTACTCCATGACCGGGTGCAGTTCGACGTCGGCGGACACTCCTCCTGCATGCAAGCGAAGTGATGAGGAACGATTTGTGGTAACCGAAGTAGGGAAATTTAGGGGTGGTAGCAATTGCCTTTGGTGGGCAAAGTGATCAGGAAGAGTTTGAGAATTAACATGAGGTTGAGGTTGGTGGTGGGATTGCTCATGGTTGAGAGAGAGAGAGAGAGAGAGAGAGAGAGAGAGAGAGAGAGAGAAAGGTTGTAAATGATTATAGTATGTCGAAGGGGAAGAAACTGCTCGATCCTTCTCTCTCTGCCTCTCTGAGATGATCTCTTTCAGCAAATTAAGGATGACTGGTTTTGGGAAAGAGAAGATGGCCATCGGGGGAACTACGCGTTAAATGACAAAACTGCCATTGCATATTTATTACTCTTAAAATTTATAAATATATTGACAACTTAATTACAATATTTATCGCGGTATCGGAACACTTAATTAAAGTATCTTTAATCAATACTTTTGTAATCTTTTCCCCTTATTTGATTTGCACTATTTATTTGGGTTTATTCTAAACCTAACAGTTTTAACTTTTGAGATTATCGATTGCTTAATCAAAATATTTGTAATTAAGCATCGATTTTATTTTTCACCTTTTAGATTTGCAACACGAAGTTTCTTAAAAAGACGAAAACTCTCGAGAAAGGTCCAATCTATTTATAAGCTTTAATAATTATCTAAATAATTTGAAATCATCTTTCAACTTTCTCCTTGGCATAAATGAGATAATTATGATGATAGCATGATCACAGCATCAACAGTCAACCCCTCTTTAACTCACCTGATTAATGATGTCACATCTCCCCGATGGAAGAACAAGAAAAAGAAAAAGAAGAAGAAGAAAAAGAAAAAGAATGATGATAAACAACAGTATACATGTGATTTTGGTTCGAAGTATCTTTCTTTGACTTCTTCCAATAATCCTCTGCAATTTTCCAGTCACGAGTTAAATTCTGAATGCCTGCTATGAGCTTTCCATATAATTAACATCAATGTTGCTTGTATCACACAAATTCTTTTCCTCACCAAGATATCATGTTTTAATTGCAGAGAACAGTGTGTACAACTGCTTGCTATCTATCACTTCAAGCAGCTTCCAGTCATCTTGCTGAAACCAGAGAGAACTTTGGACGTATTACTCTCATTGCTACATCAAAAGAATACATGCCTCATACCCCCATACACAGTCTATTTGCACTACTGCCTTTGCATTGCTTTTGTCAAGCAGTGATGTGGTAATTTGTAACTTGAAATGTGCAGTTTTGAGAGAGATGCAAAGTTTTGATTAGCTATCATGCTAAGAAATGAATACTAGTCAGTGCAACTATCTAAATTAAAAACTTGTTTTAGCATCTTAGAGAACTACACAGAAAACTCTGTTTTTGTAACAAAGAACTCTATCGAAGCGTACGCTGTATTTTTGGAAAATTATTTTCTTCTTTCATCTCAATAATTACCATTTTGGATTTTGTCAAAAGTCTTGCTAATTGCTTTGTTTCTTGTTTTTTTTCTACTTTTGTTTGAATTTCTATATCCTGTTCAAGGTTTAATAATGAACCAACATGCAGAAAAAGAAGAAATCCTTGTAGGCAGAAGGGTCAGAAGAAGAACAAATTGCATCAGTATCACCTACCATTCTGTCCTATGGCAAGCTAAACTTGTTCTTGGCCTGCATAACAGCACCTTGGAAAAGTTTGGAGTAATCCAAAGAAGCAGTCTCAAAGTCAAAAGACTGGTGAAAACCCACTCACTAAAGAGGCAGCTCAATGCCAGTTCAGTAGTCACTGTTAGATGTTCTCTTTCCATGTTGACGGTGACCACAAGTCATGTTCTATAGTGAGGAAGAAAGCCAAAAGATTAGGTGATTAATTAAGATTGAGGTGCCCTTCGTTGCTTAGAAAACCATTTCTCTTAGAAAAAGAGAAGGTTGAGCAAGTAATCTGGCCGCAGAATGATGTGATGGACTTTAATCCGGATGGCTGCGAAAACTAATTAAGATTTACCTGATGATTTGAAGCATCATACAAATTCAAGGCTGGATTCTTAGGTGATCAAATTCTCTTTCTATCATAATTACCATTTTGGATTTTGTCAAAAGTCTTGCTAATTGCTTTGTTTCTTGTTTTTTTTCTACTTTTGTTTGAATTTCTATATCCTGTTCAAGGTTTAATAATGAACCAACATGCAGAAAAAGAAGAAATACTAGTCAGTGCAACTATCTAAATTAAAAACTTGTTTTAGCATCTTAGAGAACTACACAGAAAACTCTGTTTTTGTAACAAAGAACTCTATCGAAGCGTACGCTGTATTTTTGGAAAATTATTTTCTTCTTTCATCTCAATAATTACCATTTTGGATTTTGTCAAAAGTCTTGCTAATTGCTTTGTTTCTTGTTTTTTTTCTACTTTTGTTTGAATTTCTATATCCTGTTCAAGGTTTAATAATGAACCAACATGCAGAAAAAGAAGAAATCCTTGTAGGCAGAAGGGTCAGAAGAAGAACAAATTGCATCAGTATCACCTACCATTCTGTCCTATGGCAAGCTAAACTTGTTCTTGGCCTGCATAACAGCACCTTGGAAAAGTTTGGAGTAATCCAAAGAAGCAGTCTCAAAGTCAAAAGACTGGTGAAAACCCACTCACTAAGAGGCAGCTCAATGCCAGTTCAGTAGTCACTGTTAGATGTTCTCTTTCCATGTTGACGGTGACCACAAGTCATGTTCTATAGTGAGGAAGAAAGCCAAAAGATTAGGTGATTAATTAAGATTGAGGTGCCCTTCGTTGCTTAGAAAACCATTCTCTTAGAAAAAGAGAAGGTTGAGCAAGTAATCTGGCCGCAGAATGATGTGATGGACTTTAATCCGGATGGCTGCGAAAACTAATTAAGATTTACCTGATGATTTGAAGCATCATACAAATTCAAGGCTGGATTCTTAGGTGATCAAATTCTCTTTCTATCTTTGAAACATGTGTTCGTCCGACAGATACAACTTTGTCACTCGCACCGGTCCCATTTCTGCATTTTAGCACAAAGCAAGAACTATCCAACAGTATCAATCTGGAGGGGAGAGAGAAAAGATCAATGGCTAAGTCAGATCTCCACGCCTCCTCCTGTAAAACAGGACAACAGTCCGGTGTGTTCCTAACAACAAATTGCTCAACTCGACTGTATAGATTTTTCAAGATGAATTGATTAGTTCATTTTAATAATTTCTTTTCAAGTTGGTATTCACATGTCATGTCTCAATAGTCTAATGAATATTATCCCTATCAGAAGGAAAGAAAATGCAAGCGACTAATCCGGTCACGATATGATTAGAACTTTGATCTTGATGGCTGCTTTATATAATCATGAATTAGGTACTGATGAATTTAGAAGATGTAAGATAGAAGGTAATGGTGTTGAGAGAAGATGCAAAGTTTTGATTAGCTATCATGCTAAGAAATGAATATAGTCAGTGCAACTATCTAAATTAAAAACTTGTTTTAGCATCTTAGAGAACTACACAGAAAACTCTGTTTTTGTAACAAAGAACTCTATCGAAGCGTACGCTGTATTTTTGGAAAATTATTTTCTTCTTTCATCTCAATAATTACCATTTTGGATTTTGTCAAAAGTCTTGCTAATTGCTTTGTTTCTTGTTTTTTTTCTACTTTTGTTTGAATTTCTATATCCTGTTCAAGGTTTAATAATGAACCAACATGCAGAAAAAGAAGAAATCCTTGTAGGCAGAAGGGTCAGAAGAAGAACAAATTGCATCAGTATCACCTACCATTCTGTCCTATGGCAAGCTAAACTTGTTCTTGGCCTGCATAACAGCACCTTGGAAAAGTTTGGAGTAATCCAAAGAAGCAGTCTCAAAGTCAAAAGACTGGTGAAAACCCACTCACTAAAGAGGCAGCTCAATGCCAGTTCAGTAGTCACTGTTAGATGTTCTCTTTCCATGTTGACGGTGACCACAAGTCATGTTCTATAGTGAGGAAGAAAGCCAAAAGATTAGGTGATTAATTAAGATTGAGGTGCCCTTCGTTGCTTAGAAAACCATTTCTCTTAGAAAAAGAGAAGGTTGAGCAAGTAATCTGGCCGCAGAATGATGTGATGGACTTTAATCCGGATGGCTGCGAAAACTAATTAAGATTTACCTGATGATTTGAAGCATCATACAAATTCAAGGCTGGATTCTTAGGTGATCAAATTCTCTTTCTATCTTTGAAACATGTGTTCGTCCGACAGATACAACTTTGTCACTCGCACCGGTCCCATTTCTGCATTTTAGCACAAAGCAAGAACTATCCAACAGTATCAATCTGGAGGGGAGAGAGAAAAGATCAATGGCTAAGTCAGATCTCCACGCCTCCTCCTGTAAAACAGGACAACAGTCCGGTGTGTTCCTAACAACAAATTGCTCAACTCGACTGTATAGATTTTTCAAGATGAATTGATTAGTTCATTTTAATAATTTCTTTTCAAGTTGGTATTCACATGTCATGTCTCAATAGTCTAATGAATATTATCCCTATCAGAAGGAAAGAAAATGCAAGCGACTAATCCGGTCACGATATGATTAGAACTTTGATCTTGATGGCTGCTTTATATAATCATGAATTAGGTACTGATGAATTTAGAAGATGTAAGATAGAAGGTAATGGTGTTGAGAGAAGATGGAAGATGTTGTCCAAGCTAAACATAGTGATGCTTAGCCTACCAGGGATCAGTGGATAAGATTCCAAGCTGCCAACAACCATTGTTGATTGATGTGAGAGAATATGAGGACCATGTCTGGTACAGAACCCTATGTGGATCTCTTTTGGGGCAGATAAAGCTTGAAGTCATTGTTGGGATCTAGTAGGTTTCCATGAGTGAGACTGATACTGGAATGCTTGTATCCTGGAGGAAGTGTCAACACCATGCCCTAATGCTTGTCAGTCAGCTGATCCATCTGGATTAAGCCTAGATTTCAAATATAGGTAATATCAGACATAAAAGCTGTTTGAGAAACACAAGTTTGAAACTGGTTCTTCAAGCTGTCAAGGTAATATATTGATCTAGAAAGCCAACTGATACATGATGAGCAAACATTTTTGCAACTTAGACCTGATATTAACAAGACAAATTGAAGAAGTTAAAGAACAAGGAATAATTTATATGGGTTGTTGTATTCATCAACTGGAAGGAACAATCGACACACACGAGTAGGAGATTAATAGTGATCTCTTGATGAGGGAATTCAGAAAGAGGATGAAGCAAGATTTTCGCAATGTGAATGATTAGGATCAAACAATAATTAGTGACAAAGAAATTCGCAGGCACTTGATGGCTATCGTCAAATGATATCCAAGATCAGATGGATGAAGTGGGAAGTTGAACATTTGAGATGTCAATAAAATGGGTATAAGCTGTTAACAAGGACAAGAAAGCACTAGTATTGGAACATATACCTATCAGAAGCAGGGGAAGAATAGATTCTGATCTGATGCTCTTGGTTTCTAAAAGTCATCAATAAGAAGAAAACAATAACTACTGAGAGCTGAATGATGAAAAGGGAGAGAATGAAGGGAAGAACTTTATGAGTTGGAACCAAATTGAAGCTTCAGCTTCAAGCTCAACTTGATGCACAATTCATTCAGAAAATAACATATAGCTGGTACAACTTGGTGAAGAAAAATATTCTTATTCTGGTTGTCCTAAAACTGGTACATATAGCTGGTGAAGAAAATAACATATAGCTGGTACACATGCAGGCTAACAAATACCTAACAAATAATTTGGTGTGAGAATTTGGTCCTAAAACTAAACTATAATACTTGATAGATTAAAAAAACAAAAAAGCTATAGTAGTCTTCACCAGATTAATACAGAATCTACAGGGACAAGAAAAGAAAGACCAAAAAGAGCCTTAAAAGCCCTCATTATTTGATTTCAGAAGGTTTGACGGAAAGTATATGAAAAATTAGTAGGGTCTGAGCTGGGATAATTAGGAACTCAATAAATTACCATGTACTCATAGCTCTAATGAGAAATTTGGGGTGTCTGCGGCAGTGCAATTGAAACAAGCAGCTATCACATTAGATGGAAATAAAATGGTGGAGAAGATGCAGCATCAATCATCATTTGAAGAGGCAAAGATTACAAATGAAATTTAGGAAGCACGCTAACATTTAAGTTGACTGGTTGGCATTTGTCACTTTTCATGTCCGAAAGGATAAACTAACAAACAAACTAAGCAATAAGGTTATCTTTACGCTAATGTTTCCCCAGACAATCATGCTCCAGAATGAGATTCATGTCTTATTAGTTCAACTAGCTTTCATTACTAGGGCGAGGCCTAGCCTGTCTGACAAGGTTTGTGTCAGTTATGATACACAGACACCGATTAGAAATAAATATCTTGCAAACAAACGATAGTAGAAGTATAAAATTTACATCAAAACATAGCGGCAGAAGCAAAACCCAGACAAGCAAAAAAAAAAAAGAAAACATAACAAGCAGACAATATACAATGAACCACCTCCCCAACCACAGAGCAGAATGATAGACTCACCTGACCCTGCATGAAGGAAGAGCACTTGGCGGACATTTTGCGTTTGGTGTGGCTCTACAGCTGACCCCACTTCCTGCAAGTCTACGGTGCATCTTGTACTCGGAAATCCCACTGCCACCTACTGCCTGAAATGAGCCCTCACTTCCACTGCTCACCTGCAGGGGCTCAAGTGTCTCCACGACATCACTCATAAGAGGCCTTGCTTTCGGGTTATGGCTCAAGCAGTAGTATGCCAGGCTACAGGCCTTCTGAGCAGCTCTCACGGAATATTGATCCTCCAACCTGGGGTCAATGATTTGCAGTAGCTTTCTCTTGTCATTGAGCTTGGGACGAGCCCAGTCAACCAAGCTCTGCTCCTTACTTGGGCGTGCCTTATCCACAGATCGCCGACCTGTCAAGAGCTCAAGAAGGACAACTCCAAAACTGTAGACATCACTCCTGGCTGTCAAATGACCTGCTCATGCACAAACAGCAATTACAATCAAAATAGCAAATCATGTACTTCTATTGAGATACAATGGAGAATCACGAGGAAATAAGTATATATAATTAATCAGTTATTGAGAATTATGTATAATAAAATGAAAATTATGACATGGAAACAATTCCAAGATGTCAAAATATGGTACCTGTCATGACGTATTCAGGGGCAGCATAACCATAGGTTCCCATCACCCTTGTTGACACATGGGTCTCATCACCCTCTGGTCCAGCTTTTGCAAGACCAAAATCAGAGAGCTTGGCTGTGTAATCCTGTAAAGAAGTTGATGGGAAAGAACAAATTGAAGGTGAATACCAAAAGCTACGTATGCAATTTTGAACAAAATTTGCATATAGAAACCAAGAAACCATAAATTCTAAAGAACCCCAGAAAAAGGACCGGTACTTAACAGAGTCCAATAAAATATTCGAGGTCTTAAAATCTCGATATATAACAGGTCTTTCAGCATTGTGAAGGAAAGCTAGCCCTTTAGCAGCGCCAAGTGCGATTGACATTCTTGTTGCCCAGGATAGTGGAGCAGCTGCCTCTGAATGCCTCAAAGAAGAAAGCCAGGTTCAGATGGAAGTTTATCAGAGCTCGCCAACAAAGAAGCATAAGTTTTAATGGTGTAGAGAAACCATAACAAACAAGAAACTTCAAGTTCAAAGTCTAAAATCAGCATCAATTATCAAAGTACTAATTCCTTAAGCATCAACAAAAACCAAAACAGCTGAAAGAAAAATCAAACTGAAATCTTTGACGGAAGTAACACAGAGAAAAATTCAACAGAGTAAATTCCTTCTTATATTCCTCCATGATATACATCAAGGCTGCTCACGTGCATATGCTAATTAGAGGCAAAGATAACAAATCAGCACAGCAGGTCACCACCTTCCTTAACTACACCAATATGTCCTCTCATATGCAAATCATTGGTACGTCATAAATATTTCTATCTCAACATCAAGTCACCAAACCTTATATTTCAACTAACTTATAATAAGATTGACAAATAATTTTGGTGGACAACAGACACAAAAGGTCATACTACACAAATATGTATGTACATTGGCAAAATTATGAGAAAAGCAGCAGTCCCACTAGCTAGCATAACTAGGAAAAAGGCATAAATGATGTCAGATTTAAAAATATTTAAAAATTTCTTGTTGATTTTCATTAAGTGCCAACTTCTTGCCCATTTTCTTTTTCTACTTGTCATCTAGAACAGCAAAAAATAGAAAGCAGATACTGTCTTGCCAAGCTAATAAAATTAAACATATTCAACAAGTCATTCACAAACAGGCAAAATTCAAATCATTTTGAATTTTCACTTCCATTTTCTGAAAACCCATTTCTGATATTATCTCGAATGTCAGACAGACACATACAGATACTATCTCTCTCTCTCTCTCTCTTTCTCTACTTCGACAGGTTCTTTAGTCCAATTTTAAGATCCAATTTCATTGAGTATTTTGTTATTGCAACAATAATTAGTCCATTTTATTTTATTTTTTCTTTTATTCCTTTCTAAAGACTAATTAACCTTGAGATATTTTATAGTTCTGAGAGTAGCTTGTTATACCAAGAACTTGACAATAGTTTATCTTTAAGCTTAGGCTTACAGAATAAATTCTGTCCATGACTAAGCTATGCTGAATATTTATCTGTAAGTAATATCCAGTAAGAATCTTGCTTGCAAGTATTTGCAGAACATCTTTATCATGCTAGAAATGGGCCTAGGTTGGTTCCAGGCACAAAAAACTTAGGTTTCAGCATAGAGCAGCTCTAACTTTTATGCATGAATAATTTGCATGACTGATTTCTGAAATACCATGCTTGGCTTGAGCCGATTTTCAATTGTAATTATTTCTTTGCTGATTAAATATTACACCAATCCAGAAGATTAATGCCATCAAATGAATTATACACCTCCATCCTTCTCCATTTCCATCTTCTTTCCCCTCCCTGCAATCGTTTTCACACTTATCCTTGTTCCCATCTTCCATCTCTTAGTTCCACATTTCATGTGTTGCCAAAAAACAAAGATAAAGAACCTTTGTAGTTTCTTAATTTATTTATGCATAGAAAGCTCGAATTATAGTTCAATAAGGTCAAATCAGCTGCCATGGCCTTACTACTTTTTCCAACCCACTTATCAAGCGTCATTTTGAATATTTGAAGAGGAAAATTGCTGAATGTCTCATTATGCCATCAGGGACAATATCAAACAACAAAATAATTTCGATAATTTAGAATATTGCACCAATAGAGGTGAAAAAAAAAAAAAGTAAGAAAGACTAAATAAACTTTTTTACGATATGTTATCAGACGATGAAAAAGACAATATTCGTCATATTTCTTTAATCATATTGTTTCAGTCTCTGACTTGTACAGCACCTCATCATTTAGATATACAGATTATTTTATTTTAACTGATGTTTAGACATTGGATTGTAGTTTATGATAGTTTCCTAACATTTTCTCCTTTGCTTAGATTGCACATGAACTGATGAATACTCTATCTACCTATAGGAAGTACAGTCAACAGAAGATTATATAATTTGAAACTAAATACAACATTTCTATCTTATGCACAAGAAACCTGTGGAGAAGAATAAGTTCTAAAATAATTGCATAAGATTGTATAAGAACAATAAGGGCATATTCTAATCTGTAGAAAATAATGTCAGAGTAATGTACTTCGAAACAAGTGGTTCTCAAGACTTCCACGGAACATGAACTCATAGACAAGAAGCCTATGATCATCTTCACAGCAATATCCGATCAACTTCACTAGATTAGGGTGCCTCAGTTGTCCAAGAAAATTAACCTCTGTCTGGTGACACAAGGATGTAAGTCAAAGTCAAAAACAACTCAACTAACCAAAGGCATGGATAAAATTATTTTGAAGAGAATCAGATTAAACCAATGCACTATCTTATCTTACAAGAAAAACATGTACATGCATATCACAGAGGTTTTAATTTTGCTTGTTAAATTGAGATGTTCCTTATGTTTGTTGAAAAATAAAACATAATAATTGACATTCAATCATAGAAAACAACGTAGAAGTCCTTTTTGCAATTATTGATTCGAATATCCTGTCTATAATTCCTGAAATGGATTCACATTTTTCAAAAATATGTCAACTCAACATGGAAAAGTCACACAGTTTAAGGCTGCATTGTTGGGCCCTGCCAAACCTTTACTCATATGAGAACATAAAAGACTTTGCTAGCAATGTTCTATTCGTACCTCAAAGTCTAGAACACAATTTGCAGTTGAACCGTTCACAATTGCATGTCAAAAATTGATAGTAAAATTTTATATATTCTTAGTACCTTTGTTTCAAGTAGCAGGCATTAATCTTGGTAACTTTTTTACTAATTGATGATGGAGGTGCATAAGTTCTGAATTTGCTAAATGATTTAGGAGACAAATGCATCTTTTTGTTTCCGCATGAAAACAAGCCAATAAAGATTAGCATCAACTATGGATGAGATGGCCAGATATTTGTCGCATATGAAAGAATAATCCAGATAAATTGTATAGCTTTGACATAACTTACTTTAGCACAAAGATCAAATAATAGACCAAGTGAGAACCAACTTACAAGCCATTCTCTATGCCCCTGATGACCATCTTTGTTGAGGACCTTAACGGCGACCGGAAGTGATTTGAGGCCAACTCTCACATTCTCATCTATATAACCCTTGTAGACAGCGCCAAATCCTCCTTCACCAAGAACATAATCTGGCCGGAAGCTCTTTGTAATCGTCTCTAGCTCGAACAATGTGAATGCTATCACATCATTGTATATTGCAATGTTTCTCGAATCCTCAATGTGTCGAGGAGTCGAGGGGTCACTCATATCTGAGAAAGTACGAGTGTGTTTTTTCTCTGGAAGAGCATTCTTAACAGGTAGTTGGAACATTTGGAGCTGCTGAACTGCACAAATAAATTTACACACACATATTTAGATTAACCACTGATTCTACATAATTCTGAAATTCATGATGAACTGAATAAAAATGTGATGATTTGAAGAGTACAGAAGATCTAAAATAAAGAATGGGGCAAGTGAAGTATAATGAAGATAATCAAATATATATCCTGCTCATTTCTACTTGCTACTTGATTCATTTTTCATTGGTGAGGCTGAGCAACTAAAATTTCTGCATACCAGACAGAATCAAGCTGGAACACCAACAAGCAAGATCCTCGAAGTAGTTGCATGGCATAAATTATTTTACGAAACAAAGTTTGTTCCTTCCTCCGTAAAAAATTAAACTTGAGCAACTATTTACCAGAATAGCTCTAAACACAGAAAACAACATGAACTACCAGAAGACAATTATAATATAAACCGAAAAGGAATGAGATATTACAAAAATTACACAATAACACATCACTAGTGACGAAGAAGAGACGGAGACAAATAGGAAGAAAAGCAAACCCCATAAACTGAAACTGAAGAAAGAAAGAAACCTAAACCCTTTTCAAAAACCAGTTCAGGAGGCCGATTCCAACGACAAGATCCGACCTTTCCAAAAGCTCCAGACCAGATCGATTCACATCTAAGATCCAAACAACAATGCCAGCAAGAACCCATAAAAAAAACAGCAGGCAATTGGCAAAGACCAAGAAAAAGTGGAATCCTCAAACAGAATCAAAAGACACAATGCCGTCTCCGAACAATCCGATCCACAATCCGGGCAAACAACAGAATGGCTCAACGCATCAATCAGTAATCCCGTTGGAAAGCACCAAAAAGGAGGGAATTTTGGGGAAAGGGAAAGCGGAAAATGTCACCTTGCGCATGAGCGGCGACGACGGCATTATCCTCTCTGGTTCCGCAATTGCCCATCTTTGAAGCCTTCTTTCATTCTTCGCCACCACCTAATCCCCTCCCCTCCCAAGCGATGCCGAGCTTCATGCGGCTCCCGAAACCCCAGACGGAGGCAAAAAAAACCGGAAGACGCAAAAGACAGAGAAAAGAATTACGAGAAAGGTAACATTTTTTTCCCCTTTCTCCTTTGCAACGGGGAGTTCTTACAACGAGGCCACCAACTCTACCACCTTCCCAAGATTCGCCTTTCAATTAAAGAGGGGAGGAATTCCGCTGTGAGCGAGGGGTAGGAGAGAGAGTGTGTGTGTGTGTGTGTCTGTGCGCGCGCGCGCGCGCACTCACTTGGGGCATGGCAGGAAGCAACATGTGATCCCATTCACCAACCTGGCCTTCCCTTTATACTCTCGAGAACACAACCAAAAGCACCCTTCTCTCTCTCTTTCTCACATGCATATATTTTATGCATTTCGCAACCTACACACATACTTTCAACACTATCATGGCATTGGATTTTGTTGGGAGACACTCGAAAACTTGGAGATATTTACCAAAGTTGCATGGGGTCCACGATCAACAAGGTTGACAGTCCAATCAATTGTCCCCTCTTTGAGAAAAAGAATCGGAAGGATCTCCTCTTTCTCTTTCTCTTTCTCTTTCTCTTTCTCATTCACTGTGTGCATTTTCTTACAATTCAATGTATTATTATTTTCTTTCTAAAAAATAATAAATCATAAAAGAACATGCTTATTGGGATTAGCATCTGTTAGTTGTAATTGCAAGCAAAAGGGACCATCTGCTTCCAAACTAGTTAATGGGACTTCCATCTGTCTAATTTGTTGCTTTAGCCATCTACCTCCAAACTTGATAAGCTAATTGAGTGCTACACTTCAAACACAGATGTTACCACATGCCCTGCACTAGATTAAGTGTGAGAGATCTGACACTAAGACAAACTTGTGTGGTATTTCTAGGGAATTATTCTGGAATTATAATTGTGAGGGAATGTGTTACTGTAAGATTTACTATGAATATTTCTTACATGTCTTTATAATTTTTTTTCTCTATTTGGATATTATTTTTCCTGTAGGTTTCGGAGGCACAATCACTTAGGTTGGCTCAAATTTATGACAACAGTTTGCCTCTCCTTTTTCTATTGCCCGTTTTGTGATCCAACTTGTTGCACTCCATGAACCATCCAGTTGATAGAACCTTAGATCAATTGTAGCAAAGGTCTCTTCCATACATAAATCAGCAAAATAAAAATCCTATGGTGGAGTACATGGAATAAGGAAGATAGAAAGAAGAAGAAGAAGAAGAAGAGAGTCCAAATCCTCATCATAGTTGGAGGGTTCCTTTTCATGGTTGGAGATTCTTAATCGCTTATGGTTAAAGAAATATTTTTCATATCAGAAAAAAATATTATATATTATAAATATGATGAAGTGATAGATCTGATCAATATATTTTTTGTCCTTTTTCTTCCCGCATGACATAGCAATCAATTGCTAGAAACATGAATTTGGCGAGTTCGGATCTTTGTGTTCTTCTATATGCTTCATTCTCAATAGACAATAAAGGTAATATACTTGCAGGTGACATGATGATGTATTAAGAGTGCAAGTTTACAATAACATTTAGTACTTGTTCACACATGGTTTCTGCTACAAAAGTCAGAGCAAGGAAATGATATGCATATATACATATACATATTTAAAGATTTGCCAGTAGAAAGTTCCAAATCTGACCTGAAATCTGTACAAATAGAATTAAGGAATCTAACATCAGACTTCATTTATTTATATATTGGTTTGTCTCTAACATCCCATTGCATCAGTAGAATATGGCTGCTATGTTTCACCCTCTTCAGCTTTGTACTAAATCAATTGTATCTTTGACAGTGGTGAGAGGAAAAGCTTTGATTTGATGGAGTGGAGAAGACTTGAAAGGAAAAGGGGTTTGAGTGTCTCAGATTTCTAAATCCAAAAAGGATAGGAATAGAACTTTGTCGATGGTGGAAAGGAGCTTCACAGGTAGGTGGCAAGATCACCTTTCTTAGGACAGAGGTGACTGCTTGCTCCTCTCAGTGGTCAATTTCTCACTACCTATTAAAGTGGTATGGAATCAGAGTTCTTGAATTGCTAATAGATGATCTTGAAATATTAGGTTTAGAAGAGAGATTCTGATGGAAGGATACAAGAATTTGAGAAGTAGTGTGGGAGAGATCTCGCAAGTAGTTCTACCATGAAACCAGTGAAATGACAACGCCTGAGTTGTCCAAGACATGCTAGATATTACCACCACTTATAATGGAAAAAAATTATAGCTTAATTAATTTTGAGCCCAAATAATAACTTAATTAATTATGTGTATAGGCCTAATAACCCAATAACACTCCAACACATCATCCAAACTATCTATTCTATTAACACATCATTTGGTATATTAATTTATTCCCTTCGATTCTCTAATATAATTTTCGATACTTCGATTCTCTATTGTCATATATATAATTATTCGATATTTCAACATTACATTCGATCTTTGAATAGTATATATTTATATCGCTTAGTTTATCACAGAATTATTTTTTTAAATATATTAATTTATGATTATCCAATTTAATTTTTAGGAAATAATAAAATGAAAACATAAGATTTGCATATTTCAAAACTTCTTTTCTACATCAAGAAAAAGGAGACTAAAAAATTTCATCAAGTGAATTGACTACTGTAACAAAATATTTTAAATAATTTTTATTATTAAAAATAATATTGTTAAATTTTATATTATTTTTAAAATAAAAAATAATTTTAAATATTAAAAATTTAAATTTTATTTTTAAAATTTTAAAAATAGATTTCTAACTATAATGAGTGTAATGACATTAAATAAAAGTTGATATAAAAAATAGAATTATAAAATTTTAATCAAAATAAATGACTCTATTAAGATTAGAAGCTAGTTTAATTAAATTTGAACTCAAAGATTTTATCACTATACCATAGGCTCTATTTTGTGTATTATTTTATTTTTATTATCTTTAATTGATTTAAAATTAGAATTTACTAGTTTAGAACTCGAATCAAACCGTCGAAGATTGAGTTTGAAATCAATGAACTACTTGAGACCTCTAATCCTCTTTAGCATATCTTGAATTAGTTCTTTAAATTCATTAATTAATAATTATTTTTTTAAAAAAATAATAATAATAAAAAAATAATATTTACATATTTCAATACTACTTTTCTACGCAAAAAGAGAATTAAAATTTTCACGTGACTATCGAATAGATGTGCAAAGTTACCCTCTCACTAGTAGCGTTTATATTCCAATAAGATTAAATCATATTATTCATAATATAATATTTTTAGAACTTTTTTAATTCTTGTCGCCTTTTGAGAACTTGGGAGCTCTAATCCTCTTTACCATATCTTGAATTGTATGCATCTTAATTAATTTTAAAGCATTTCTTTTGATTAGAAAACAATGAGCATATTATAATGGCCATTATAGCGATTAGACTCCTATTGAATAACTTCACTCAGAAACCTACAGATAAGCCGCTGTCATTACTCCCATGAGGTACATGAATTCGAGATCACACGAGACAATATGATATTTATGAAAAATTGATGTGTATAACTTTATCTTAATTTAATTAAGATGTGAAATAAAATTCATAACATATGATGTAAAAGCTGCTGACACAATTGTCTCTGTCCTTTTTGCAGGTGGAGACGGAGACGGCATCAATGGACGGTAGTGATGTGATGGAAGGCTAAGATACGAGGATTGACGGATTTCATTCCATTGATATCACAGGAAGAAGAGAATGTTGAGTCTGACTCGAGCTCGAGTCCGAAGCTAATCCATCCCAATTAGCCACCAAAAAGGAGATATTGGGTTCCGTTTAGTGTCTGATTAAGACTCGATGGAGAGATCATTTTGGGAATCTCATCAATGGACGGTCGAGATGTGAAGATTGGATCAATGGAAGGCTGAGATAAGAAGATTGACGGAAAGAGATTACTAAATCTAATTCGATCTCGAGTTTGAATCTAATCCATCCCACTTTGCTACCCAAAAGGAAAGATTGGGTTCGGGTTGGTGTGTGATTAAGATTCGAGATCAGGAGGGATGCCATCAATGGACGGTGGAGATGTGAAGATTGGAACAGTGGAAGTCTGAGAGAGAGAATGTTAGGTCTAATTCCATCTCGAATCTGAACCAAACCAATTCCAATTTGCGACCGAAAGGAGAGATTGGGTTCGGGTTGGCGTGTGATTAAGACTCGAGGAAGAGATCGATCTCTGAAGCCATAATATTTGCATACATTTTGGGCTATATAAAGGGGCGTAGCCAAGCCAGGAAGAGTGGGAGCTATAGGAAGAGGGAAGTGGTGCGGACGACCGAGGATGAAGGTGATCGACAAGGTGCGGGGGGCGGCGGAGGGCGATGGGAGGACGGTGTTCTCCTTCGAATTCTTCCCCCCCAAGACGGAGGAGGGCGTGGAGAACCTCTTCGAGCGCATGGATCGCATGGTCGCCCACAACCCCAACTTCTGCGACATCACCTGGGGCGCCGGCGGGTCCACCGCCGACCTCACCCTCGACATCGCCAACCGGATGCAGAACATGGTACGCAATTCCTCTCGCTGCTCAGGGATATGTCGTCCTTCCTCTTTTTTCGCTTCGCCAGTGATTCTTCTCGATCGGTCAGTCACTGATTCTTTAGCCGAAAGATGGGTTTTTGATGCCTGTATACTTGAATTGCATGTGGATCTCGCTTCAAAATAGCCCAAATCTGTGTCATTTTCGGTATTAGTATAGATAAACTTTCCAGATCTGCTGTTCCTGTGCCAATGTTATTGGATCTGCATTCCTTGATGGTTGAATTTTGTCCTTCTCTATTTGCTACCCTGCTTTTTGTTACTGCTGAAAGTTTGTGTTTTTATACAAAAGCTTCAAACTTGAGATCTGCTCTGAAGCAACGAGGTGGTTGAGATATCGTTTGAGTTGTTTATTTGATCTTCTTTTCTTTAATCGGTTAGTGCTTAGCATGCCTATTTCGTTTTGGTTGCAGATGCAGATTGTATATGGAGTGTATGATTTCTGTCATTTGAATGCTTGGAATAGAATATTTCGCTGCACGTCATAATTGTGCTATTCTTGAGCTCGTCACTTCCTTTATGCAGATCTGTGTAGAAACTATGATGCACTTGACCTGCACCAATATGCCGGTGGAGAAGATTGACCATGCTCTGGATACCATCAAGGCCAATGGGATTCAAAATGTTCTGGCGCTCAGGGGGGATCCCCCACATGGTCAGGATAAGTTTGTTCAAGTTGCTGGCGGATTTGCATGCGCCCTCGATCTGGTATGGCTCCTTTCTACTTATTAGTGCATTTTTTGAAGTAAGAGTACAACTCCCTTGAGATTGACCTTGTCAAGAGTCTTCTGTTATTTTAATTCTATTCAACTGATACTAAACAGATTCTTGTATTTCATATTTTAGATGTTACTTATCGACTGATTAGATATCATCCTGTTTCTTTCAGGGAGCCCCTTTTTAGTTGGTTAATTACTTATCATGCTTTTTGGCAATTATTATTTTGTACTTTGTGCTTATGCATGAGTGCTGCAATTAACTTGCAGGTGCAGCACATTCGTGCTAAGTATGGGGACTACTTTGGTATCACTGTTGCTGGCTATCCAGGTTAGGAAAAAAATTCTAGTCCAACATAGTATCATCTTGGTTCTTTATATGGATTGTGATTGTTACTTATAAAAGATTTCTTCTGTTTTAGAGGCACATCCTGATATGATACAAGGAGATGGAGGTGCTTCACAGGAAGCCTATAACAATGATCTTGCTTATTTGAAGAGAAAGGTTGCTCTTTATTCTCGTTAATTATGATTTCATTAATATTACACTCTGGTTCCGATTGAATGAGTAATTATTTTAACAGTTATGCTCAACAAAGTCCACTAGGTTTTAGTTTATGTTTATATTTATGTGGAACCTTTGATATCACAGAAGAATATAAAGGATATTGAGTTTATGGAACTTGATTTAAAAATATTCATGCTCATGGGCGAGAATGAAGATATTTCATGCATACGTTGATTGTTTTCTTATTGGTCTTAAATATTCTGGTGAGGCCACAATTGTCCGTTTTATAATGTATCAACTTGGTTTATGCTTGAAGTCAACAATTGCATTGCACATGCCTCTTATTAAATGCCTTTTAGATAAGGTAACCATGATATATTAGTAGACATCCTGAAATGGACTTGGATCTGTGTAAATTCCTGTAGTTATGTCTATGGAATATGCCATAGCAGAAATTGTTCATGCCTCATCACGTTTTCCCACAAATTCATATTAGTGCCACTTCTAGTGTGCTTGTGATCTAACCACTCTATGCTACTTTTGTCATTGCAGAAATTTGATTTTCTTTTTTTGTGGACTCAGTTGGTCAAAAGTTAAACCTTGTGTGAGACTTAGATGTCTTAAAATCACATCTCTGCTTGGTTGTGATTTATCAATCTTAACTGGCTAATTTATGTTAAGAATACTATTCAGTCTCTAGAGATTAATGGTTACAACAACTCAAGCTTTGGATGTCACCAAATTGTTTCACTAATATTACTTTTCTGCTTTTTATAACATCTTTCAGTTGATCTATCGCTCTCCCATCTCTGTCTATCCCTTGAACAGGTGGATGCTGGTGCTGACCTTATTATCACTCAGCTATTCTATGATACTGATATATTTCTGAAGTTTGTCAATGATTGTCATCAAATTGGGATAACTTGTCCAATTGTACCTGGCATCATGCCAATCAACAACTATAAGGGCTTCTTGCGAATGACTGGGTTTTGCAAAACTAAAGTAAGTACTGTTGTTCTGTAACTTCTATCTCTGTTCTGATTATGGAATAGCATTTTGGAATTATTAAAGAAAGCAAGGTAAACAATGACTTAGGCATATTTCTGTCAACCATGTGCACAATGTGATGTAAGACCATAATACTGTCATTTGTTACCAGTCTAGCTACTGCAGTATCAGTTCCTTCTATAAGAGTTCCTTTTAGGAAAATCATGTATCCTTCTATAAAAAAGGAAGACTTAGTAATTTAACAAAACTGATTATTCTGAACCAACAAAAAAATCTTGCAAAGAAACTCTTATATCCTTCTGCAGTACATTATTTAAAGTACTGTGTTAGAAAGATAAAGGCTTTGCTGCAAAAGTTCCTTTTACTAATTCATAGTGTCATGCATTCAAGTTACATTGATGTATCTAGATATAAGATTTGCATTGCTTAGATAGTCATTGACAAGTATTGTTCTGCAGATACCACCTGAGATTACAGCTGCTTTGGATCCTATTAAAGACAATGAAGATGCTGTCAGGGCATATGGAGTTCACTTAGGGACTGAAATGTGCAAGAAGATTTTATCTCATGGAATCAAAACATTGCATCTTTACACACTAAACATGGAGAAGTCTGCATTGGCCATATTAATGGTTCCTATTTCCTCCTGCACCATGGTTTTGTGTTGTTTGATTTAACATTTGACTAAGTATACATATTTTCAGAATCTTGGTTTGATAGAAGAGTCTAAAGTTTCAAGGTCCTTGCCTTGGAGACGTCCTGCAAATGTTTTTCGTGTCAAAGAGGATGTTCGGCCTATTTTCTGGTATGCTTTCTTTTTCATTTCATAATATTCGCAAACCATAACTTTTACTGGTACCTATATAGATGACCTTGGAAGTATGCAGTTTTGATGTGGTTTTATTTACTAAATCAAATAGGGCTAATCGTCCAAAAAGTTACATCTCAAGGACTGTTGGTTGGGATCAATATCCACATGGGAGATGGGGTGATTCTAATAACCCATCATACGGAGCTTTAACTGATTACCAGGTAATTGTGATACATTATGTTCCATCTCTAGCTTTCCTCCTGACAGTCTTACATTTTGGAAATGTAGGCTCATGTATTTAACACTTTTTCATTTGGGTCCATGTAATGTTAAGAAAGATTGGATCCAGCAGCCTAAAAATTGTCAATTTCTATGCTTATACATGGCCTTATCTGGTTCATGAATAAGACTACAGTATTGTTGCTCATAGCAGAAAATAATTTTCTTAGATGTCCTTAGAAAATATGATGCTCAGAGAGTAAATAGGCAGTTCTATTAGGTGATTCTTTAATGATAACACATTAATTGACTCTGTTCTGTTGTTTAGAGATTTATGAAATATGGTATTTTGTTTACTATTGGCTGCTGTCTTTTGTTTTTAGTTTCCTTCTGGATTCTCAGATGGACAAGAAATGTTATTCGGAAGGACAGTGTCACCAGTCCATCTTATTTGACTAATGTTTCCTATGATCTTGTGTATATCAGTCTATTGTTACAGATTTAAACAGAAAAAATATCCTCAATGGCTTTACAAATGTCGAGCTTTTTCTTTGACGAGCTCCTGAAATCTTATTAAACTTAATGGGACCCCTATCTACGCGTCCATCCATCATGTATGAACAATGGTTCCAGCTTTATTATCTCCATTCTTGGTCAAGCGGCTTTTTTGTGCAGTTCTGTTATCCATGTCAAGAACCTCTTCCCGATAATCTTAATTTTTAATTTAGCCCATATTACAGTTTAGGATTTTTTCATACTTACTTTAATACTAAACCTTAAGATACCTTTCTCTGATTCCACTACTTATTATGAAGGTCATTGATACTTGATATCGACATATAGTATGTTAGCCTTTCAAACAAGAGCTGCATTAATATGCTACAGTTCAAAGTATGGAGTGTTTTTTCTGCCACTTCCATTTAAAGATCTAACATCTTAGAATTGGCATTTGGAAATACAAACTGAAATTGAAGCAAATCACAGAACTCATATTTGTTACCAAGGTTATAAGTTCTTTACTCATTTTGAGTTGGTGATAACAATTTGTAGAAAGGATTGATATTTATCTCTTTTTGTCATATTAATGCCCCTTAAATGATATGTTAGAAATGTTTGTCTAAAGGTTTTATCCAAATATATTCTCCCAAAGAAAAGTTCAGTTGTTTCATGTGGTAGCTTAGCAATTTTATAAATTTGCTGCAACTAATTAACTCATTTGACAGTTCATGCGCCCACGATCACGGGACAAGAAACTTCAAGAGGAATGGGCAACCCCATTGAAATCTGTGGATGATATCAACGAGGTGCTTTCTAAGTTCTTTAATGTGCTTTGGATCACATTGTTTGGACAATGAAAGGATCTTGTACTACTTTTACTAATATCCTGTAATGCATATGCCAGAGATTTATGAAATTCTGCCTGGGTAAACTGAGAAGCAGCCCATGGTCTGAATTAGATGGTCTTCAACCAGAGACAAAGATAATCAATGAACAACTGTCACAGGTCAACTTGAAGGGTTTTCTAACTATTAACAGTCAACCTGCTGTTAATGGAGAGAAATCCGACTCTCCTGCTGTTGGTAAGCTATCATAAATTTTAGTTGCATAAAAGTCATAGTTGTTGCTTCTTGATAAATCTATGTTCTGTTTCCATGGGAGAACTGTGATGTATAAATCATGTTACTAGCAATTGCATTCTTATTCTGAGAACACCTGCTTTGATTTATATGAGGAACTTAAGAAATTCCATGTTTTGTTAAGTGAGTTTCAAATCACTGGGAATATTATTCCTGTAAAAGAAAGCAGCTATTATTAGAGAATAACGACATGGCCCCCCACTTGCAAATTTTCTTTGGTTAATTGTAACTAGATTAGTACAGTTTGGCAAATGTGATACATGTTGCCAATTTACTAATTTATTTGGATTTTTCTGCTTAAATTTTATGGTCTGGGCATGTTTTGGTTTTTTAGATGGTTTTACTGGCCTCAAATGTAAAAATAGCCAGACTCATTACCAGCCCAATCTTTTATCCATAAAAGTTTTAAGCCCCCAAGAACAATTTGCTGTTGATCTCCTTCTGACCACTCTGCACGGTCTTATCTTGTCAGTTCTTAACTTCAACCTTATGTTATTCTATTTTGCAGGATGGGGTGGACCAGGGGGTTATGTTTACCAAAAGGCGTATCTGGAATTCTTTTGTTCAAAAGACAAGCTAATTTCAATCACTGAAAATTGCAAGGCCTTGCCCCCCCCCCCCCCCCCCCCCCCCCCCCCCCCCCCCCCCCCCCCCCCCCCCCCCCCCCCCCCCCCCCCCCCCCCCCCCCCCCCCCCCCCCCCCCCCCCCCCCCCCCCCCCCCCCCCCCCCCCCCCCCCCCCCCCCCCCCCCCCCCCCCCCCCCCCCCCCCCCCCCCCCCCCCCCCCCCCCCCCCCCCCCCCCCCCCCCCCCCCCCCCCCCCCCCCCCCCCCCCCCCCCCCCCCCCCCCCCCCCCCCCCCCCCCCCCCCCCCCCCCCCCCCCCCCCCCCCCCCCCCCCCCCCCCCCCCCCCCCCCCCCCCCCCCCCCCCCCCCCCCCCCCCCCCCCCCCCCCCCCCCCCCCCCCCCCCCCCCCCCCCCCCCCCCCCCCCCCCCCCCCCCCCCCCCCCCCCCCCCCCCCCCCCCCCCCCCCCCCCCCCCCCCCCCCCCCCCCCCCCCCCCCCCCCCCCCCCCCCCCCCCCCCCCCCCCCCCCCCCCCCCCCCCCCCCCCCCCCTGGCAAAGAGATCATCCAACCAACTGTTGTGGACCCTGCTAGCTTCATGATCTGGAAGGATGAAGCTTTTGAGATTTGGACAAGGGGATGGGGTCGATTGTTTCCTGAGGGTGATCCATCAAGGGAGCTACTAGCTCAGGTATTCTTGTACTCTGGGTTGATATAAAGCTCTATTTATTCTTAGTAATGGTTCTCTGTCACATTTAAAAATACTTCTATTATTATTATTTCGATCATAAAATCAAATTTTGTTTGAACCGAACAGTGTTAATTGATTCTTGCTTGTCCGATTATGGGCCAGTATTAAACAATATATGTTAGTACCAGCCTGTACTCATTTATTTTTTGTTACTTTCTCAAACAATATCAGGTGGTCAGGTTGGTATGCCCGTAGTATGTTGTTACCATATCGGTCTGACCAGTTAAAATCGGTACTAAGCCAATCAGTATTTAGATCATAAAACAATTTAAATCCTTAGTTTATATTATATTCCCAAAGAATAAAAGCTCTTTTCAATTTTGCAGTTTTATCTGAACTTGTAGAAGAATCTGTTGATCATCATTAGGGTGCAATCTTTTTTGCTTCCTGAGACATGCTTTTTATCATCCATCTTTTAGGGAACTAATTGGCTTTCTAACATGTTTTGTGGTTCTTTTCACATTTACAGGTGCAAAAAAGTTGCTTCTTGGTTAGCCTTGTTGACAATGATTATATTCATGGTGACATTTTTGCTGCTTTCAAAGGCGTGTGAAACATTTTGACTCAAAGTCTACTCATCTGTCGTAGCAACATTTTGTCTGCAATTTATCTAGTAATGAGCAGACGAGAGTCTGCTTATCCGAATTTGCGTTCTAATGGATGCATTAGTTTTTCTTTTACAATCATTTCTAGAACCATTGTCTAATTTGCATAAATAAACTGAATTGCCAGGTGCGTTCCTGATGTTGCTTTGTTTGCATATCAATGTGCCTGCTCTTGGCTGTGGATGTTCATTCTGTTGCCTCTTATCTTGTTTGTGCTATGATTTCTTCACAAAGCTTGAAAGCATTTTACAGCTTGAGAACATGAAATCAACTGTTAATGACTTTGTAACTAATGCAGACTCTCTAAAACCTTTCATAGGTTGTGATACACCCAACACTGGCTTTGTCATTGTGTTGCAGAAGTTATTTGCACAGAAAAATGAAATAAGATGTCCACAGTCAACCAACTTGCAGGGTAAAAGGGGAGAACCACACAATATCAAACTCAACACTGATGCATTAAAGTTGCTTGGGATAGACAACATCTATTGTGGATACATTCAAATTGGCTTGTTATTGTTGTAAATAATTGCTAAACCATAGTAGTAGAAAATGAAAATTAATATATTCTTTTTGGATACTACTGAATTACCAACTATACTAGATTTCTGTAAATAAACCTACTCTAAATTAACTAGATTGCTGATAATTTTCTACTGGTGCAGTACCTTTAGTATTTGGAAAGACAAGTCAGATTGTCACCATTGGGCCTTCTCAACAGAGTTGACTTATCAGAGTCTTACCAGTCAGATCTTGTCACCATTGGGCCTTCTCAATAGAGTTTGACTTATCAGAGCATGTCATGACAGCAACAAACATTTCTTTTGGGCAAACTGTCATATTGTATCAAGAAAGAATATTCATAATTATTTTTCACTTTTTATCAAATCAAACACTTTCAACAAACGAATCGACCGTAAAAGACTTTCTCAGGAACACATGTTGACATGGAAAGAGTGCACAGAGTAGAAGTCAAAATGGGTTCGTTTGCGGGTCAAGATCTGACCGATCAAACCGAGTCCTACGGATTCGAGTCGAATCAAAGTGAATCGAAATTTCTCGATCCGAACTCGACCTTATGAGTCCAGTTTTGAAGCTTCCCACCCTTTGATTTCTCCTCCAACCATCATTTACCTTGTACTGCGGTAGATCCAATGCCACCCAATGAGGGGAGCGACACGTGCACGAATGTGCACCGAAGGAAGACGTCTGCGGTACAGCGAAGTCCAGCCAGGATTCTGGGCCCCACCTCGCTTCAGGGCTGGATTTTGACGCCATGTGGCGACAGCAAGACGACAAATTCGATTCTTAAATATGGGGGCAGTTTTGAAGCGATGCTCCGTTGTTTAATCTCTTCTATATGGAGATAGCGAATTATTAATTCTCGATTCAACAAAATCTCTAGCAAATCCAGTCTGTTTAATCACTTCTTCCATTCAAACTTTTGCAAGACCAAAAGCACGGCACTGTTTACTGTTGTTTGCTTGCTCTAAGCTGTCAAAAACAAAGTGCATGCTGTCCATACTTATATATATATATATATATATATATATATATATATATTAATCATAATTAGATTAGGCTGATCTGAGATTTTTTTTATGTATGTTCATAAGAGAGATAGAAGTGGGGGATCATAATATTTGGAAAGACATAATTTTATACTAATATTTTAAAGAATAAGTATGCTATTTTCAAACTATGCAAAGACAAATATGTAAAAATCCTCTTCTCTAATCATATGCCACATTTTGTTGATATATTTTGTGATTAATCTATTATCAACGGTTGCCATGTTGATTAATTAAGCTAAGCAAACAAATGTTTTATCTATGACAGTAATCACCATGTCTATTGTCTAATGAGTATTAGAAACCAAAAAATAAATATTTGTGATTGTTTTGACTATTAATTTTTTATTTTTAAAATTAAAATTCTCCTATAAATATTACATGAAACTGTAGAATATTCTTACTAAGACGCAAAACTGATAGATATCAATTGTGTAATAAATCTTATTTTTTGTAAAGGATAAAAGATTTTTCAAGAAACTATCATCAAAGTCTTTACCGTCGTCACCTTCGATTGTATATTATTAACCACTGAAATATATCGAAAGATTTGTTATCGATTAAATTCAATTATAGGTCAAATAATTATAATAAATAAAAAAGAAAAAAAATAATTTGAAAAGTAAGATTTTTAGATGGACCACAAAACAGGCTTTGGAAAATTCTCCCTCCCCAAAATTAGGTCAAAAAATAATAATTAATTGCCAGCCGGCTGACACAGTAATGACTGAAGCTTTAATTGTTGCAGACCCCAAAAGAAATGGCGCCCATAATTGGATCAGCCCACCCAACACTGTCTTAGCGGCGCAACTTTTAAAGCACCGGCAGTGAAGAAAGCGAGCACACTTTTGTGGCCCCCCTTAAACCGCCTTACGTACCCAACGGGCCCCCACCGTGAGCTGGATTCGTGGAGCCCACCCGAACACGCACGCGATCTCGTCTGTTCTCTCTCGATATCCGCCGTCCCATCTCAATCGGACGGTCCAGAAGCGGTCTTTCGGGCGTAAATGCGGGTCAAGGTTCGCTGTGTTCTTTTTCTCAGAAAAGCCCCTTCATCTGGTAAAATTATGATTAGATACAACATATTTACATATCTGTTCATGTAAAGATTCGAAATAACATATTTATCCTCATATATTCCAGTGCTAATAATCTTCAACTGTGGTTAATAATATTATATATAAATACAAAATATCTAGAAATAATATTATAAAAGAACAGTAGTGTTCATTATAATTTCAAATAATAGTCAAATGATAATTAATTGATGGTGCTTAATTACATAATAATAATAATTTAGATGGATCGGTGTAAAAATATTTAAATTATCATCTACAGTCCCTACTAAAATATATTTATGTTTTTCAATCTCTTAATTTGAATATAGACCAATTTAAAACTAGAGACATGTCATCTTGTCTATTTATAAATGCAGGTCAAGATCACTGTTTTTTTAAATAAAAGCCTCCATATCTGATAATATTAAAATGAGGAATGGGTTGATGACTTTGAAAGAAATAAAATTTTATATTTTTGTTGCTTCAAGTCTAAAAATAAAATGTACAAAATTTTTTTATAGAAGAATATTAATATTAATTATAATTTTAAATAATATTCAAATGATAGTTGATTGATAGTGTTTCATTATATATATTTATTTATTTATTTATATGTAAGTTTTAGGTTTGGTGAGGACATTTGTGATAAATGTAATTAAGAGGGATGCAAACGAAAAAAAACACCAAATATTTATGCTCAAAATGACACGCTCAACCCCCTTAACGGAGGGGCAGTTTGGGAAGCAAGGAAGTCTCGATGGGGTTTTATCTGCGCTTCTCCTCTTTCTTCCCTTCCATTACTGTTCGTACTGCCCCCCAAAAGGAGTTCCTTTTTCCTTTTCGATCGCGTTTTTGGAGAGATTTTGGGGTTCTCCGGAGCCCTAATCTCGCTGTGATTCTTTCCACTGCTGGTGGGAGATCAGTGTCGCCTTTCTCGGCGAACTTTCTGGGGCTTTGTTTTGGCAAGATTTCTCTCTGTGTCGTTGCTGCTGGAGTTGGATTTAAGCTCGTTGGTTCCTCGACCGTCATGCATTGCGAAAAGGTCGAATTTTTCGGCTAGTTAGGGGGTCTTTGAGCTCCGGTGCTGCGATAAAAAGACAATTTAGTATTATATGGTGGTCTGCAATTTTTCTTGGTGTTCTTGGGGCAAGGAAAGCGGAGGCATTGTTGAAGTTTGAAGCAATCTTGGCTACATCATGGTCTCAGTTCGGCATGATTCAGGTGCTTTGGACAAAAAAAATTGGATTTTGAGCTCAGATGCTGCTGTTTATTTATGAGTTCAAGCCTATTTTTTCCGAGAGTTGGAAGCTTTCTTGATGGGAAGTCATATGCGTTCGTTGATTAACTGTCATTTGATGTCGTTCTGAGCACTCGTTACAATTATTCCTCTGCGCATGTATTCCCAAAATTGATAGAGGATTTGCATCATCCAGATCCCTTTCATAGTGGTAAGGAAGATATTATCATTTGAATATGCTGTCTGAGAAGCTTGTAGGATCCACAGAGTTGATTCGCCACTCGATCATTCTCCTTGCACTCCTTGGGGTGTTGTTTGCGTGCCAGTATAAGGCCCAGCCACCGATTGCTTTTGCAAGCACTGCAAGATCATTAGATTCTCTCCTTCAGGATTATGTTTACCGTGCTTTTGTTCGTCCCCGCACCGGGATTTCCTATAATGGTACCGTCCCTTCCAACCTCACTGGCATCAAGATTGCAGCAATAAGGCTCAGAAGTGGGAGTCTGAGAAAGAGGGGAGTTCATAGCTTTAAGGAATTCAGCATTCCAGTTGGTGTAGTTGTGCAACCTTATGTCCGTAGACTGGTCTTGGTTTATCAGAGTCTTGGCAACTGGTCTTCTGTCTACTACCCTCTTCCTGGCTATAGTTACCTGACTCCAGTTCTTGGTCTCCTTGCTTATGATGCAGCAAATTTGTCTGCCACAAACTTGCCTGAGTTAAATATTGTGGTTTTGGAATCACCCATATCCATCAACTTCACAAATGTCACTCCTGTGCCGAGTGGTACAATTGCCAGATGTGTGTGGTTTGGTTTAGATGGCTCGCCATATTTCGGAGACTTGGTATCAAGCAATGTTTGTTCAACATACCGACAGGGCCATTTCTCCATCGTTATCAACTCCAGTGAGATTGCTCCTTCCCCAGCACCAAGTTTAACACCAAGGCCACTGCCAAGCCCTGGTGGCTTTAAGAGTAGTAACAAGTCGAAGGTGTGGAAGATTGTTGTTGGTGCGGTTGGTGGATTTGTTGCTTTGGTTTTCTTGGCTCTACTTGTTTACTGCATGCAACGTTATAAGCAGAATAAGAAGGTGGAACAGATGGAGCAGCATGCAAATGCAGGAGTATCACTACAAACAGCAAGTGTTGGAGATGCGCGAGTGCCGGTGGCTTCAGTGACAAGGACACAACCGGTCCTGGAGAATGAACTTGTTGCTTGAGTGTTACTGTTGGATCAGCAAAGGAGTCCATTGAAGGATGATTAGCAAGGAATGAGCTGAGGACCGTCTTTCAAGTGTTTCATATATGTGGAACCGATGACAGCCATTGCTATGTTCCTTGTGCCCTTGTTGGTTGCAATGAGATTTCCATGGTACCAGTTTCGTTGTGCGCTCAGACCCTCGATGCTAATTTGAGGTAGAAATTCTTTGCAGGGAGGTTGTTCACTGTTTTACCATATTCTTATTATTTGAAATGCCTGTTGTCATGTAAAAAGGCCACGAAGGAGATGGCATTTCTTGCTTGACGGAACTGTTTCAATTATTTATTTGTTGTCTGCTGTGCTTAAGAGGATCACGCTAATAAAGCTGAGATATCGTTCATTTCATCTTTTGTGGGGCTACTCTTGTAAGCTAATGCACATCTTTTTGGAAAATTTTGATCTCTCCTTGTGCTGCTAATTCTATATTCTTTCAGACAATTCTCTGCTCGCCATGCTGCAGTTCTTGAAAGTTTCGGAGAAAGGTAAAATTCACCCTTCCACTCATTCCAAATACTATCAATAGTGTGCTAGTGCAGCTGTGCTTTCTTTTAACTAAAATTGTGCTAAATTTATCATTCATGAATGTTTTTTATCTCCTCCCACAAAATGATCTTATTGATGCTGCCATTTTTTATTGCAAAAATTTTCAATATGGTCACTTCTTTTCCAATAGTAACATTGAATATTTGGCTTGATTGTTATGCTCTATGCTTCTTTGATTCTGATATTTAGATATATCGGATCTCTGGTTGCCCGGTATACCACTTAGCACCACAACCATGGTTACGGTCACTAAAATTTTGCGTCTTTTGCACCATAGCTTTCTTTATCTTTTTTATAAAAAATATTTGTTTTTTTTTTCACTTTACAAGACATTCTCATCGTGCACATTCTATCGGTGTCATTGTTACATCAAGATATGCAGGCAATTTCGATGCCAATCAAGATAACTTGATTTATCTGACAAATCAAGATTGCAAATATGTTTTGTTTTAACTAAATTATATCTAGTGAGTCTCGGTGGAAGATCTCTACTGATCCTTGCCTCTTAATAATAGAGTTATCCTTCTTTCTTGAATAAGTTCATTTTATAGATTTCTACCAATCCTTCCAAATTCACATCTTTCTTGAAAAAGTTCATTTTATAATTCATTACAAAAGGGACTCATCTACGTCCAAGTTGTTGATAAAAATAGTATTTTCTTTTGACTCAATCCTTTTTTATTATCCTTATCATTTGGGAAATACAAGAAAAATTCAAGGTAATAAATATTATGTATCGTTTCTATGTGATCGTACTCATAGCTATTAGTAGAATGTTTTGCACCCACAGAAATTTACTGAATTTTTCACATGGATTTATATGAGTTAACAGAGTTATATTCCTCACATGCAGACATAAGAGTCAGGTCACAGAGATGAGACAGCATCCATGAGAGTCAAGTCTCGATGAACAATGCAACAGCTGAACCGTTCCCAGTGAGAATGTTAACGTTGCAAAAGTGATGATGGGGAACAAACAAGTCTACTTTGGATTGTGGAACAAACACAAGAGTCCTGTCTCACTTTTCTTGGCATCTTTGTCCTATGTTAGACAGCATCTCGAGAGCTCCAGCATGCAATTGTTTCTTCTTTTGCGCATGGGAAATGGTAAAGACAGATTTTAGTATCAGAATCTTTCTGCCATCCGATAAAGTGTTACCGGTCACATTAACTAACGTATTCTTAAAACAAAAAGAATTCTCAATCCTTCTGATAAAAAATGTAATTTTCTTTTGCATTTTAATGGATTGTGTACAATAATGGACTCTTCAAAACAGATGGAGATGAGAGCCAACTTATGCTGAATCTGTCAGCTAATGAAGGAGGCAGTACAGGTTTCACTTGTGTCTGGCATTCTTTGGTCAAATCCAACTTAGATGTGTCTTAATTTCTACTTGTATAGTCGACCTCAAATAATTGATTATTAGTATATTAAAATTATACAAGATTTATTTATATTATATATATATATATATATATATATATATATATGATATGTTAAAACTGAAAAATTGGACAAAATGGCATGTTAGCTTAAGCTGTTTCGCATCCTGTTGTTGATGGTTGCGAAATGTGAGATCAAAATTGTCTACTTGGGCACAGTATTGTGGAGGATAATGATAATAGCTTAATAGTAATAAAGAATGGGAGTGAAATAGAACTCATGAAAGTCAATAGCCAGTAAAGATTTGTAATTGTCTATTTGTGTATAGTATTTGTATGCCATTTGATGTAATAAAAATATCTTTCAATTTTTTAAAAAATAAATATTTGTAGATTAATCTCAAGTATTTGGCACATTATAATTTCTTTTGTTGTACTAAAATTATATATGATTTAGAAAATAATAAATATATAATAAATTAATAGTGAAAGTAAAAAAAAAATTCTAAAAATGTGTTACATGTTGCCATAATATTTTTTCTCATCCTTGTGTGGATAATTGAGAACCTTGTGATTACAATAGTCTATTTTTATACACAAATGTAGAGGATAAGGGCAATCGTTTTAGAAATCTATTATCTTCATTTGATTTATTTACGTCATGCGAATCTTCTTTGTATCATTCTAATTACATCATATGTCTATGGGAAAACCACTTAAAAATATATGGTTGGCGTGTACTACTTTCATACACCGACAATGATAGAAAGAAAAACAAAAGAGTGAAATAAAACTAATTTATAAACCAATTCAATTTCTTAACAAAGGAAAAAAATAATTACCAGAAACACTAATAATTTTTTATGAGAAGATCAATAATAAAAGTACTATATATATATATATTAAGCATAGTATATAATGTTGTGATGTTGTAATCAAGAAGAGATCACTTTTGATGAATCAACTAATATTGAGATTAATTCATAATTTGAGAAGCTTAAGATAACTTTTTATAGTGGATTAATATTTTTAGAATATTTTTGAATAAAATATTGTCCAATCATTTTTTTGGACTAATATCCATACATCTTACTTCTTTATCATTTATTATACATACCATCATGTGTAGTCACTATTGCAGGAGAATATTTTTATTATCAAATATCATAGATCAAAAGTTTATGGTATTATGGTGAAACATCCTCTCTTTAAAATTTATCAAGCTAACTAAAAAAATAACCTGACTAATTTCCACATATTATGTGGAATAATTTGTCACCTAGAGGCAAAGTGTTAAAAATATAAATTAAGATTGTGTCTCATATAAATGCTTATGCTTTTAGATGAAATAATATTAAGATTTTTTTACAGAATTCAAGACCTTTTGAGGCCCCACTGAGAGTATTGTCAAGAATAAACTTTGTGCACAGGGCAGCCATCAAATGCTTCATGAGAGGATGTAATTGCATCATATTACTTTTATAAATAAGAAAGTAATTATTTTCATGACTCCAATTTTAGTTACCGAGCAATCTATCATCGAGACCATAACAAAAGAAAGGAGGAGTTTGGTAACATATATGGTTGGACTCATGGGAATTTGGGGTTGATTGTGGGAAGAAGAAAGAAGAAGAAGAAGAAGAAGAAGAAGCAAACACCCACATATCTGTACTACTTGCCCCATCTGAACATGCCTTTTTCTATTACACCAGCAGGGAATCCTATGCTGCTGTTCTTCCTCCGTCTACTGTGCCATTGTCCTTGCATTGTTCACTGACAGCAACGTCGCTCTAAACTTCACCTTCCTCTGCTGTCATAGCCTGTGATACGATGAGAGTGAAGTGGAAATGAGAAAGGCATCGAGATATCTCTATAATCTTTACTTGAATAGTTTGACGGACGAACTGTTTCAGACTCTGATATAGAGCTTCGTATGATGATCCAGAAAGGAACTAAACAGTGGGCTGATGTGATTTATATCTTCGCTTTGCTGCTTCAAATCAATTTAAAAGCTTGATGCAGAACTACACAGAACAATTCAATTGATCTAGCTTTGAGATCACATCTAATTATTGTTATAGCTGTGTTGCTTCATCGATCAGTCACAAGCTGACTTTGTGCCGTATTCATGGAAAAGGTAGAATCTATGGTGGACATCAAATCTCATAGCAGGCAAACAAGGAAGACGTGGTTTTATTGCTTCATGGACAATCTCATGTTCTGGTGCTTTAGCCAAACTCTTTCATGTGAGAACAATAAAAGCTCTTTTTTTTCTTTTTTCCTTTTGTTAGACAACCATCTGCCTGCTCTTCACTCCAAAACCCACAGGAACTCATCCCTCAACATTTGCAGCTGTAGTCCTTCTTTCTGCCCCAAAAAGAAAAAATATTAGAGTCTTTAAAATTTTTAATTTTTAGAAACCTTTAAAAAGAAAATTAAAATAGATAGAAAGATAAAGATCTATAAAATAAAGTTAATGATTAAGAAATATTATTAAAGATAAAGTGTTGATTATGACGAAATCTTATCACTTGTAGTTATGTTAAAATTCATCCGAATTCTATCGATTATTGACAATTTAGTTTTTATTTAGAAATAAAAATTTAATTTTTAAAAATATTTTAATCTTTTTCTGATTGACAATTTAGTTTTTGTTTAGAAATAAAAATTTCTTATATAGTGAAAAGAAATACTTGATAAAGAAAGTGCTGTTAGAGCCAGCTATTACTTTTCTTGCTTGGGAATGATTGACAAGCTTCTCTCATACATGCAAATATCAAACAACATAAAGGAAAGAACTCACACTTTCAGCAATGTTCCAATTTCCAAGCTCCCTCAATAATTCTCATTTCTTTCTAAATTGCATGCACACACACACACACACACTCTCTCTCTCTCTCTCTCTAAAAGGTTGTGGATGTGACCCTGAAAACCCATGCACCAATTTAAACCTTCTCAGGAGAATCCATTGAGCCACTCATTAACTTTTTCCAAGACCTTTTTGCTTCCTAATATTTATATGTTCTCCGAGTTCCACAGCAGTCCACATTGACAAGGGCGTGAAACCTTCCTTGGGTACCCAAGACTGCATCTTTCTTCCATCTCAGTTGCTACCCTTCCTTCCCCCATCACTCTTCTCTGCTTAGTTTCCTCTTTTCTCCGGAACACCAGCATGTCTGGCTTATATACTCATAGCTTCTCCCCTGCCAGAGTTGTCTCCCCGCAGATAAGAAGCACATCAGATGTGGATAGGTAACGAAAGCGAGAAAAGATTCTCCTATTTCTTGTCTAAAAGTTTCATCTTTGTGATGATTTGCTTGCAATTGGTGATTGTGAATCTTGGGGTTCTGTTCTTTCTTCTGTTGCAGTCAGTACTTGGCAGAGCTGTTAGCAGAACATCAGAAGCTTGGGCCTTTCATGCAGGTTCTTCCTATATGTAGTCGCTTGTTGAATCAAGGTTAGTTCTTTCTAAGGATTTTTTTTTGGGGGCTTCCAATTAGATCATCACCTTAATAGGCTTCTGCTCTTTGTTTGCTCATCTTTTCTGTTTTAGATGTCAAGGATTTTTGCGAGTAGAAACTTTCTTCATTCGGAACTACACCATGATTGGCCTTCGAATGCATATTTCTTATAGTTATTCTGTAGGCTTATTTAACTGTTTCCTTCTATTAGTGAAGACACCAAGTGCTCTGTTGGAAAGTTATGCTGCCAAACTAATTCAACAAGTATCTGCTTCTTTCTCTATGTGCTTAATCCCTGTCAAATGAATCTTGTTCTGTTGCCTTCTCTGTGCTTGCGTTCGAGTTGTTTGTCAGAAAGACTTCTCTAATTTATTGGCAATCCATTTCTTGCTTGTGATTTTCCTCCTTTGTTCTTGGTTTTTATGCTCAGGTTCTTGTTGTTTCTTGCTCTAGTTCAATGGAATTTCTTACATGTGTTCTTTATTAATGTTTATCTTAATGAAAGCTGCACAATCATCTTTTTTTATGTAATCCAGTGTAATATGTTTTCAACAGTATTCTTTTTCTGCTAACATGGAAATCACATTTGGAGAATGCTTTTTCTGGAGACATTCATGCAGTTGTTAATTGGTGAATTCCAAGAACTTTTACAATTTAATATCTTAGGAAAAAAATAGATAGCTAGGGGACATCATTATCATCTGAGTATCCGTTTTTTAATGGGACAAAGCACATACGAATGTAGTGTTTGAAGAATTGTTTCTGAGATGGAGGTTTGGACTGCTAACTTGAGATTATGTGCACAGCACATTCACATGGACCTAACATGCCATTGTTGTTGCTGTAATTAAAGAAACAGTACCTAACATGCCACTAGAAAAATTGGAAGGCGAGTCACCCGGGTGATCAACTTAGACAATATAGTGTGAAGCCGAGGGATGGAGTCGTGATGGAGATGTTGCAACTGTAAAGGCTCAAACTCTGGGTGCAGGCTCATTAGGAGTGGATATAGGTGCTGCTGGTCACGAGACTGCTGATATGTCTTAACAACTAAGGTACAGAGTTGGAGGCAGAGATGAACACAATTCCTTAATATAAGAGTACGAAAAATGAAAGAAAGAAACACTTGAGCTTGTCCTAGAAAAACAAACTCTCACTACTTATTTCTGGCCAATGCCATTGTTTGTTATTTATCAGCCAAGCTCAAGGACATGTCATAAAAACTAGAAATTAGTCATACATACAGCTATACTAGTGTAGAAATGAACTATTATATATATTATACAAGAGACTCAATATCCACTTGTAAATTTGAAGATGGCGAATGGATCCATTTTAATGCTGTAACTTCTCTTATCATCAAATGTGTGGAATATAAGCTAACGCAAAGGCAGGAACAACTTACCAAATGGTGGGTTCTTAGATGTAGTAAAAGTTCAGCTTCCTTGCATTTTTTCTTTTCTTTTATGATATAGAATTTGATAAATTACTTGCTGACAGAGATAATGCGAGTCTCAGGCATGGTCTCCAACCAAGGGTTTGGTGACTATAACCAGTTGCATCACAGAAGTCCCAGTCCCATGGCTACTTCTACCCTTATTTCTAATTCTGGGGTGACTGGTTATGGTGGATGGAGTGGGCTCCCACAGGAGGTAGATATTTACATATCTTTATAGTTTCTTTTTGAGGAAAACTCTTGTAAGTTTCATGAGCTCTCATATTTTTGTACATTTTATATATTTACACTTCTAAGCTAGTTAATTTGTTTCTTGTTTATCTGGTTGATTAGCTAGAGATGTTGTTATTTAATCTTTTCTTGCCTTCCATCTATAATAGCAATCGTTCATTCATGATGTCTAAGAATACTCTTAGTAAAAAAGTATAGAGATTGATTTTAAGCAAGATTTATTTTCCTTGTATATTGAAACTGAAAGGTTTTGATAATAAGGAAGTTTTGGCATCCATCCCACAAATATGATAATTGATAACTTTGAGGTCATAGGATATGCTATGAGTTAAGATGATCTAAGTCAACTTCCTTCCAAGAAATGATAACTGCAAAAAGGTATCTAACTGACCAAAGATCACCATAAATTCTTTGTATAAGCTCATCGTAAATAGAACAACTATCATTTCCACATGATTATCCACATCAAGATGCATTATTGGGAATCTCATGTCATACAGATTCTTTAAAAGATTTAATATCGTCTTTCCTAGTCACATGACCTACATTTACCTAAAATTAGTTAACGATTAATGTCTTTATGATACTACAACACTAAGTTTTGTCCATGCAGGTTCCCTTTGTTAAGGGTGTTATCAGTGTGTAGATATCCTAAGTTCATATCTATAAAGATAATGGTTGTAAAGTTTCAATTAAATTCTTTTTAGTACACATGTATCAATATGTAATTCAATTCATCTGCTGGTTTTTTTCATATTTACTCATATTATTGCTGTTTTTGTATAACAGAACCATATATAAGTTGCTCATAACATATTATTGGCTAAATTCCTGATATACAGTTCCCCTTTTTCTATTTTCCTTTGCAGAGTCTTTTGACTGAACAATTGTATTAAATGATTCGTCTTTTCAAGTTTGTATCATATTTTCCTTTGCTGGCTGCTATTGATCTTTCTGCCTTTTCCTGAAATTATCCTTGAGAAGAGATTAGGTTTTCCCCAAGAAGTTGCAATGAATTGGCAAGGAACATCAGCGTTTCCAACTTCATGCATTATAAAGAAAATACTGCGTTTAGAAATTCCAGTGGATGCCTACCCTAATGTATGTCTTTTTTATTCCCACACCTTTCACGGTGTTGTTCTTTGGTCTGTAATTCACTTTTTTATGTGGCATATAGTTCAATTTCATCGGGCGCCTTCTTGGACCTAGGGGCAATTCGTTAAAAAGAGTTGAAGCATCAACTGGATGTCGTGTTTACATTAGAGGAAAGGGTTCAATAAAAGATCTTGGCCAGGTATCAAAACATTCGCTACTTTCTTCTTTGTGGTGACATGTTACTCCATGTTAGTCAACCTTATCTGGTGCTTCCCTCCCTTTTCTACTGGTATTAGGGTAGGAAAAAAAAGCATATAAATCGAAAAATATTTTCCAATTCAATGAGCTCAATGTTGCAATTTCAATAAAGTGCCTTTTCCCTTGATTTATGTCTAAACCAATTCTTAAAGACTCATATAATGGGGCACATTTCGTATCTTTAGGACAAATTTTCAATAGTCCATCTAGAAATTTGTTGGATAAATTGATGGCTACAGCACATAATGCCATAGCCAAAATGAATTTGACAAGTCCTTAAGTTTTAGGTTTCTACATAGCTACACAATTAAATGGTCCATACTGTATGCTAACACAAATTCGAATTTTAATGAAGAACTTGAAGTTCATCTCTGTATACATTTCCCTGGAATGATCAACTTTGTAGTTTCCGCTGTGTGTGTGTGTGTACATCTCATGTTGCATTACTGATTTTAATTTTGACATATCAAAAAAGGCATTTTTTCCTTTTAATTATTATGTGAACCAGGTTCGAAATATCGTACCGTACCGGCATTTCGACGTTCGCTCGGTATGGTACGGTATATATATATATATATATATATATATATATATATATATATATATATATATATATATATATATATATATATATATATATATATATATATATATATATATATATATATATATATATATATATATATATATATATATATATATATATATATATATATATATATATATATATATATATATATATATATATATATATATATATATATATATATATATATATATATATATATATATATATATATATATATATATATATATATATATATATATATATATATATATATATATATATATATATATATATATATATATATATATATATATATATATATATATATATATATATATATATATATATATATATATATATATATATATATATATATATATATATATATATATATATATATATATATATATATATATATATATATATATATATATATATATATATATATATATATATATATATATATATATATATATATATATATATATATATATATATATATATATATATATATATATATATATATATATATATATATATATATATATATATATATATATATATATATATATATATATATATATATATATATATATATATATATATATATATATATATATATATATATATATATATATATATATATATATATATATATATATATATATATATATATATATATATATATATATATATATATATATATATATATATATATATATATATATATATATATATATATATATATATATATATATATATATATATATATATATATATATATATATATATATATATATATATATATATATATATATATATATATATATATATATATATATATATATATATATATATATATATATATATATATATATATATATATATATATATATATATATATATATATATATATATATATATATATATATATATATATATATATATATATATATATATATATATATATATATATATATATATATATATATATATATATATATATATATATATATATATATATATATATATATATATATATATATATATATATATATATATATATATATATATATATATATATATATATATATATATATATATATATATATATATATATATATATATATATATATATATATATATATATATATATATATATATATATATATATATATATATATATATATATATATATATATATATATATATATATATATATATATATATATATATATATATATATATATATATATATATATATATATATATATATATATATATATATATATATATATATATATATATATATATATATATATATATATATATATATATATATATATATATATATATATATATATATATATATATATATATATATATATATATATATATATATATATATATATATATATATATATATATATATATATATATATATATATATATATATATATATATATATATATATATATATATATATATATATATATATATATATATATATATATATATATATATATATATATATATATATATAT
>CM017193.1:865286-867786 GCA_004837865.1 Musa balbisiana
GGATGTGCCCGAGTCCCACAAGAAATAAAGAGGTGTCAGAAAATTGATGAAGCTGGTGACAATAAAAAAACGTTTTTTATGGCTGAGATATTCGTTTGATATATCAACTGTTAGATCTTGACAAAGTTTATAAATAATATTTTTAATTTAGATATTAAGGATGAATAAAATTAAAAGGTTATTATATAAAAATATCATCATCTCTTATAAAAAGATATTATTAATATCTAGTTGATATATATGTTAATATTGTTAACAACCGGATTGATTATGTTTATGAAAGCAATATTCTTTGGGTGTTCGGTTGTGGGTTCAGTAGGCTCACGCGGAAAGTTTATGGTAACACAAAGGTCAAAGATTTGATGTGATTTAAATATATTATTTTTAAGTATATTGTCATATGATGTTCATGCTTGGTGGTATTATGGGTTACGTTAGAGAGAGATATAAGAATTGGTAGAGAATTAGTGACACATACCTGATTAGATTAATGCACTTTGGGTGTCACTTAATCAAGTAAAGAACAATGGCACCATTATGGTGTCATGGGTATTGCTTCATCAGGCATTGTGAGTTAGTAGAAAAATTGATGGAGAAGTTGTAGATGGTGTAAGGTGCTATTGAACTAGAGTAATAAGGGAGTACAAGTCTAGAGGAGAACTATTAGTTTGATATGGTAGAGGTATATTTGAGGATGTTTGAAGTATACTTGTATAACCTTAGTGATATATGATTGTTATAGTAGCTTGCGTTATTGAAGGAGCAATATTTTAGAAGAGAAATGTGGACTCAATAAATAAATATACTATGATACAAAGACCTTTTAAGTTTGAGAATCATAGCACTAAAAAGTATTATGTTCTAGGAAGTACCCAATGATATGGAAGACTGGAACTTGTGTTACTTATATGAACCGTAAGGGCATAGCCAGTGATAACATAAACAACCAGATACTTTGAGCTTTGAAGGTTTAAGGTTTTATGAAATAATTTTTTAAATAATGACTGATGTTGTAGGATTGGGGTGAGCATGTAGTTACTAAGGTACATGTAGCTTAAAAGGCTACCACCAAAAGATTATGGCATAAAGGCTTGGTGTAAGAGGGTGAGATTAGTTTCAACTATATTGATGCTTCATTCGGTAGAGCCAACTAATTAAAGTATGTGTGGTGGTGACTTAGAGATGTTATACCACAAGATGAGAGGTAAGTTGTTTAAAACTTGGCATTCACCTCCTTTATCTAAGTAAATTATTTTAATGATAATTGGAAGAAGTTTTTCAACCATCGTTTTCAAATGAGTAAGGATTTTAGTGACTTTAGATTTATATTTGAGAGGATATAATCATATATATATATATATATATATATATATATATATATATATATATATATATATATATATATATATATATATATATATATATATATATATATATATATATATATATATATATATATATATATATATATATATATATATATATATATATATATATATATATATATATATATATATATATATATATATATATATATATATATATATATATATATATATATATATATATATATATATATATATATATATATATATATATATATATATATATATATATATATATATATATATATATATATATATATATATATATATATATATATATATATATATATATATATATATATATATATATATATATATATATATATATATATATATATATATATATATATATATATATATATATATATATATATATATATATATATATATATATATATATATATATATATATATATATATATATATATATATATATATATATATATATATATATATATATATATATATATATATATATATATATATATATATATATATATATATATATATATATATATATATATATATATATATATATATATATATATATATATATATATATATATATATATATATATATATATATATATATATATATATATATATATATATATATATATATATATATATATATATATATATATATATATATATATATATATATATATATATATATATATATATATATATATATATATATATATATATATATATATATATATATATATATATATATATATATATATATATATATATATATATATATATATATATATATATATATATATATATATATATATATATATATATATATATATATATATATATATATATATATATATATATATATATATATATATATATATATATATATATATATATATATATATATATATATATATATATATATATATATATATATATATATATATATATATATATATATATATATATATATATATATATATATATATATATATATATATATATATATATATATATATATATATATATATATATATATATATATATATATATATATATATATATATATATATATATATATATATATATATATATATATATATATATATATATATATATATATATATATA
>CM017193.1:872786-887786 GCA_004837865.1 Musa balbisiana
GGGCGAATAGATCAAAAGGTTTAGGGTTTAGCGATAATTTGGGCTCGATCCATGGCGGGTCGTGGGGGGACGAGGACGAGGTACAAACGGAATTGGAGGCAAGGGGGAATCGATAGCTCGACAGCCCAAAGCTTTAACCCACCCCATCTTTCGTAATATACTACTTTACCCCTATGCCAGCTGGCCTCCGATGGGGCGCGTCGGGGCCGTTGGTTGGCTTCCACATCAAACATCTGTGTGTGTGTGTGTGTGTGTGTGTGTGTGTGTGTGTGTGTGTGTGTGTGTGTGTGTGTGTGTGTGTGTGTGTGTGTGTGTGTGTGTGTGTGTGTGTGTGTGTGTGTGTGTGTGTGTGTGTGTGTGTGTGTGTGTGTGTGTGTGTGTGTGTGTGTGTGTGTGTGTGTGTGTGTGTGTGTGTGTGTGTGTGTGTGTGTGTGTGTGTGTGTGTGTGTGTGTGTGTGTGTGTGTGTGTGTGTGTGTGTGTGTGTGTGTGTGTGTGTGTGTGTGTGTGTGTGTGTGTGTGTGTGTGTGTGTGTGTGTGTGTGTGTGTGTGTGTGTGTGTGTGTGTGTGTGTGTGTGTGTGTGTGTGTGTGTGTGTGTGTGTGTGTGTGTGTGTGTGTGTGTGTGTGTGTGTGTGTGTGTGTGTGTGTGTGTGTGTGTGTGTGTGTGTGTGTGTGTGTGTGTGTGTGTGTGTGTGTGTGTGTGTGTGTGTGTGTGTGTGTGTGTGTGTGTGTGTGTGTGTGTGTGTGTGTGTGTGTGTGTGTGTGTGTGTGTGTGTGTGTGTGTGTGTGTGTGTGTGTGTGTGTGTGTGTGTGTGTGTGTGTGTGTGTGTGTGTGTGTGTGTGTGTGTGTGTGTGTGTGTGTGTGTGTGTGTGTGTGTGTGTGTGTGTGTGTGTGTGTGTGTGTGTGTGTGTGTGTGTGTGTGTGTGTGTGTGTGTGTGTGTGTGTGTGTGTGTGTGTGTGTGTGTGTGTGTGTGTGTGTGTGTGTGTGTGTGTGTGTGTGTGTGTGTGTGTGTGTGTGTGTGTGTGTGTGTGTGTGTGTGTGTGTGTGTGTGTGTGTGTGTGTGTGTGTGTGTGTGTGTGTGTGTGTGTGTGTGTGTGTGTGTGTGTGTGTGTGTGTGTGTGTGTGTGTGTGTGTGTGTGTGTGTGTGTGTGTGTGTGTGTGTGTGTGTGTGTGTGTGTGTGTGTGTGTGTGTGTGTGTGTGTGTGTGTGTGTGTGTGTGTGTGTGTGTGTGTGTGTGTGTGTGTGTGTGTGTGTGTGTGTGTGTGTGTGTGTGTGTGTGTGTGTGTGTGTGTGTGTGTGTGTGTGTGTGTGTGTGTGTGTGTGTGTGTGTGTGTGTGTGTGTGTGTGTGTGTGTGTGTGTGTGTGTGTGTGTGTGTGTGTGTGTGTGTGTGTGTGTGTGTGTGTGTGTGTGTGTGTGTGTGTGTGTGTGTGTGTGTGTGTGTGTGTGTGTGTGTGTGTGTGTGTGTGTGTGTGTGTGTGTGTGTGTGTGTGTGTGTGTGTGTGTGTGTGTGTGTGTGTGTGTGTGTGTGTGTGTGTGTGTGTGTGTGTGTGTGTGTGTGTGTGTGTGTGTGTGTGTGTGTGTGTGTGTGTGTGTGTGTGTGTGTGTGTGTGTGTGTGTGTGTGTGTGTGTGTGTGTGTGTGTGTGTGTGTGTGTGTGTGTGTGTGTGTGTGTGTGTGTGTGTGTGTGTGTGTGTGTGTGTGTGTGTGTGTGTGTGTGTGTGTGTGTGTGTGTGTGTGTGTGTGTGTGTGTGTGTGTGTGTGTGTGTGTGTGTGTGTGTGTGTGTGTGTGTGTGTGTGTGTGTGTGTGTGTGTGTGTGTGTGTGTGTGTGTGTGTGTGTGTGTGTGTGTGTGTGTGTGTGTGTGTGTGTGTGTGTGTGTGTGTGTGTGTGTGTGTGTGTGTGTGTGTGTGTGTGTGTGTGTGTGTGTGTGTGTGTGTGTGTGTGTGTGTGTGTGTGTGTGTGTGTGTGTGTGTGTGTGTGTGTGTGTGTGTGTGTGTGTGTGTGTGTGTGTGTGTGTGTGTGTGTGTGTGTGTGTGTGTGTGTGTGTGTGTGTGTGTGTGTGTGTGTGTGTGTGTGTGTGTGTGTGTGTGTGTGTGTGTGTGTGTGTGTGTGTGTGTGTGTGTGTGTGTGTGTGTGTGTGTGTGTGTGTGTGTGTGTGTGTGTGTGTGTGTGTGTGTGTGTGTGTGTGTGTGTGTGTGTGTGTGTGTGTGTGTGTGTGTGTGTGTGTGTGTGTGTGTGTGTGTGTGTGTGTGTGTGTGTGTGTGTGTGTGTGTGTGTGTGATATTTTTTTTGTGATATTTGGATAAAAATAAAAAAAATATATGACATGAGCCGATCCAACAAACCAATGATAAACCAACAGGTATCAAGCGACGGCCTCCGATGGGGCGCGTCGGGGCCGTTGGTTGGCTTCCACATCAAACATCGAAAATACCACCTCCAGCTAATCTCTCAACACGTGGCATCATTTAATTCTTAGCCGTTGGATGGGCTGTGGGGCCGACGTCGTCGTCGCTCCCCAGCGGTGGATATGATTCACGTGATTGAGGCACGTTGACAACGTGGACGGCGCCGCGTGCGTTTATCATGCCCTCGGACACCCCGAGTGGCGTGATCGTGAATCTGGTGATCGACGGCCACGAGTGGATGGACGACTACTACGTAAGGTAGAACTAATTTTTGGTGGCCAGTAGTACTCAGTCCAATTATTATTTTTGGTGGTTATGTCTTCTAATGTACAGTATTAAAGATAGAAGATTGTTGATGTTCCTGATGATTGTAAGAATACTACTCCATGATGGGTCCAAGTTTTGGTAAGGGGGCAGGCATCATGAAACAACATCGAGTCAGTCTCAATTTAGACGATTGAAAAGCTTTATCAATGATTGAATTGCTAATTTGTTGTGAACATACATACTAATGACCAGCAAGTGTACATATTCCTTCATGCTTTCCAAGTGATTCTTCCCTCTTGCAATAAGAGGATACATCAATAATTCAATTTCATCCAATTTTGAGGGGGTTTCTTCTCATTTAATCCACACGGAATTGCTTACTTTATTTCCCTCTGGTTGGGCATACTAAGTAAGTAATGAAAAATAATGCTTTGACCAAATCAAAATAATATAAGAAAATTTTCCTTGAAACATTGAATTAATTCTGTGCCTTTCAGATAAATCAAAACTGGTTCTGGCAACTCGGCAGCTCTTAGAACAATCAACCGAGGATTTTTTCTGTAAGCCTTCGATTAATTTCTGTTTTTAACTGTCCCCTCATTGCAAATGATTCAACTTAATACTACATGTAGCATTACTCTGTGTGTGTGTGTGTGTGTGTGGTGTGTGTGTGTGTGATATTTTTTTTGTGATATTTGGATAAAAATAAAAAAAATATATGACATGAGCCGATCCAACAAACCAATGATAAACCAACAGGTATCAAGCGACGATATCATAATGATGGCCCCAACCAACTATATTGTCCGTAATTAAATCACTATCATTATTAATGTTAACAGACCAACATTGTCTGTCAACTTATTGTACTGTGACACTGTTGAGCTGATGGTAAAGATGCGATCATTGTGACACTGTCGAGCTGATGATAAAGATGTGATCATTACAAAAGCATTAGGTAAAGCGTGTATCCTAAGTATTATATCTCTCGAATCTCAGGACTTTCTTCGCATTTAAAGTTCCTATTATCTTTTGTTTCTTCACATTCGAATCTAGTTTGAGACGTCCCATTGACTCTTCTCTTCGAATTGATAGGTCGACGAAAATTACTTTTAAGTAATTTATTCTTGGATTCTAATTAAAAGAATGATAAAATAATACCATCATTTATACTTAATTTTTAATTTGTTAGGAAAAAAATATCATTGACATACTCGACATGGTCCAAACTCGTGTGCGTAAAATACTTGAGATATCTCCGAAGTAAAAATATTATGTTCTCGAGATATTACTTATACGAAAATCGAGATCGAAAGGAGTTTTCTGACTAGATCCCTCTAACACTCGAATTAGTGATCTAAGGTCTCATGGATTTAAGTAGTACAAAAGGAATCCCTTCTCTATCATAACAAATCTCGGGTCTTTCTATCATGATGAGCTTTAAATTTTCTTTCTATCACAGTAGATTTTAGGTCCTCTTTTAATTACGATAGATTTCGAACCCTTCACTTTGGAGACATTTTAGACATATCTGTACACACAGATTTGGACTACATCGAGCTGGTCAAAATATTAATAATATTTCTCATAATATCATTTGATTAGTCCTTTTTTCCCTTTAATTTGTTATTTTAATCTATTTTTTTATTTACTAATAACATCTAGTGTGCAAATTTTAACTTCATCATTCACCTTTGAAAAAAAGAAAATAGACCTTAATAATAAAATAGGAATACCTAATGCCGTGTAAGAAAACCAAAATTCACACTTAAGGACTACAATCTCCTAATTATCTATTTCATGATATATTATGAATTCACGAGATAATTTAGAAGTATGAGTTGATTAAAAGAAAAAACTTTAAATAGAAGGTGGCCGAACTTTAGAAATAGGAAAGAAGAACACTAAAACCTAACATTATTAAGTAGTCTTGCTAGAAGATAGGTTAAGTCTATTGTTTTGCTAGCTTTCTACTATACCGAGAGTGAGAAAGTCTAGATTTTGACTTGTAAAGTAGGTGTTCGTTTGGATAGTCTAATTTAATCACATTTAGGTTTAGAATCCTTAGAGGATCTTGATAGAGATCTTTCAAGTGATCATGAGTGGGTGTCCACTTTGGTGGTCACGGCGGAGCTATATATATATATATATATATATATATATATATATATATATATATATATATATATATATATATATATATATATATATATATATATATATATATATATATATATATATATATATATATATATATATATATATATATATATATATATATATATATATATATATATATATATATATATATATATATATATATATATATATATATATATATATATATATATATATATATATATATATATATATATATATATATATATATATATATATATATATATATATATATATATATATATATATATATATATATATATATATATATATATATATATATATATATATATATATATATATATATATATATATATATATATATATATATATATATATATATATATATATATATATATATATATATATATATATATATATATATATATATATATATATATATATATATATATATATATATATATATATATATATATATATATATATATATATATATATATATATTTATGAATTCACGAGATAAAATTTAGAAGTATTGAGTTGATTAAAAGAAGAAAACTTTAAATAAGAGGGTGCCGAACTTTAGAATAGAAAGAAGAACACTAAAACCTAACATTATTAAGTAGTCTTGCTAGAAGATAGGTTAAGTCATATTGTTTTGCTAGCTTTCTACTATACGAAGAGTGAGAAAGTCTAGATTTTGACTTGTAAAGTAGGTGTTCGTTTGGATATCTAATTTAATCACATTTAAGGTTTAGAATCCTTAGAGGATCGTGATAGAGATCTTTCAAGTGATCCTGAGTGGTGTCCACTTGTGGTCACGGCGGAGCATCTATGCGCGTTTGCTCCTTTCGGTCGGTTTGGCCTCTTATTCTGTTCACAGTGAGAAGATAAATGTTACTCAATTTCACCTACCTTCCGAGTCATTTTCTTATATCTCCTTTGGCACATGTTAACTATCTTGAATATACCCTCGTTAAGTTTTTTATATTTACATGACAATTATTTTAAATATGCTTGTCTCATTTTAATATTATCTATCACGAACTTAAGTGATTTTTCCTAAATCATATAACACCCTTACGTATCCATCCACAAAGGGTCAGTCTCTCCAAAATCTCTTATAATCCTTTAAGGATTTACAAAACAAAAGATAAGTTAAAAAAAATAATTAATTTGACACTCACAAGCAATCATTTCAAAAAATATTTGATAGATAATGCAAATTACAAATATAGAGTTCGCAAGCTTTGAATAGTCCTATGACAAATAGTCCAAGGTAGCCCGTTGCAATCAAAAGTCTTCGTAAGTGCCCATATAACACCATTATGGAACAAGACAATGAACCATTTTCTAAATACTACCTCAAAGGCTTATCTAGTCATATGTCATCTGGGTAGCTCCTAGATGCTATGCTGTCATAGACTCCACACTATTCTACGAGATTAGAAAACTTCTAAAATGATTATTCGGATGATCTGTTTTTAGGCAATTTTATCTCTACATAATATATATTTATAAGCCTAAAATGATTATGAAAATTAATCAAAATGAGACTATCAAAACTATTAGAAGCACTCTATACTATAAAAAGCAAAACTAAAAAATATAATATAAAGACGTGTTGCACAAACGTTACCTCAAACATGCTTACGTACCGATTACATCGGACAAGAAACTTACTAACCAACAAATCTATTTTTTTTAAACCTTAGTCTACAAATCAATAAGCAAGAACAGTGATGGCATGCATTTGCGAGATCTAAGGATAGTCGATTGTTCTATCTGCAAAGTCTGCAAAGGCTGCAGATTTTTGAAGCCAGAATTGGCGAGAAAATTAGAGAAAAAAAATGAAATCATTTGGCATAACTCCTGGAAAGAGACTAACACGTGCCTGAAAATACTATCATACAAAGTTAATCGGGCCTGTATGATTTTATCATAAGATATCAAGAATAATAGTTGGGCTTATAGCCAAATGAAACCTAAATTTTCAGTGCTGCAACTGTATAATGTTTCAATTGCAAAAAAGATCAACACAAGCATCTGTGATCTTACATCTAAATTACAGGTAAGCTTAACATGGAAGAACAATGTTTCCCAAATTACTTCGAAGAGATGTAGTGATATCAAAAGCATTGTTATCGGGTCTACAAAGAAATCAGAAATCAGAAAATAGACATCCATCTTTCTGTGTTAGTTTTATTTGTAGAAGTCAAAATCTGTGTCTGGTTTCTTCACATTGGAGCGGTAACCTTTCTCAAAGTCCTTGGGAAGAATCACATATCGGTTCTTTCGAACAGCATGCATCCCTGCTTCCTGGCAAATGGCAGCAATCTGCAAACAACCATGGAAATTGTTCAGTTTGTTCCAGATGTAAATTGGCTTAGGGAAGCTTGGTCATTGGATGTAATAAACTACTAAAGCACCAAGTAAGAATACACATACACCATGACAAGCATCCAGTTGCATCAGGAAGCAGTTTTCTACCTGACTACACCAGAGTCATGGTAAAATATATCTAATGTCAAGAAGATTTTTCCTTTCTTTTTGTCTTTTCTTTATCAGTAATATGGTTAAGCCATGTTTTCCAGCTTAATAAATTCACAGAAACATTACAATAGACAAGCATGATGCATTAAACACATAAAACCAAAAGAATATAGTCGAGTCTTACCAGAAAAACTGTTCAACTCTTTAATAAAAATCTAGCAGCATTCCCTTTAAATAAAGTTCTTTTGTTTTGTCTTTGCATTATTCAACAATTTTGGGAGTTGGGGAACATTACAAGTTCGTTGTACTGCACAAACAACTCACTTGCATGCTATGCAAAGCATGTGATGCTCACTGCTCTCAAAGCTACAAGTAAGTTGTGGGACTTATTGTGTTGTATATACAATAGTAATTTACTATAGTAATGTCTTTGTAACATATTAATAATATTTATATTGTAATAACTATTGCATGGTTTCTTTATCGAATCATTCACTTTGTTTTTCAGTATAAGGTATAATTCTTTATCTTTTATATTTTGGTTTCATATGTTCTTCTACAGCTACATGTCTTACAAAATATAGAAGAATCTTATAGAATATAACACAATCTTTTATTAATTTTAAATTTTTTTGTAAAATTTTATAATTTCCTAAGACTATTTAAATTTTAATTTAATTTTTCAGTCAATCTAATCCTGCTGATTTGATGAATTTTGCTAACCCCAATCATATATTCTTGACTGATAGTGATCCATACCATGCATAAACATGCATTGTTTAGTCTATGCTAGTTCATATCATAAGCTTTCTACAAGAGTGGGGTTGCAATTTCTTATTGTTTGTTATTACTACGCATGTGAAGACATACTGAGAAAAAAAAACAAACTAATGCCACATCGCTGACTATTAACAGTCTGATATCATCAAAATAATGAAAGTATCATCCCATTTTCGACTGCCAAGATTCTGAAGAAACTGACCTCAGCTGCACTTATTTTATCTGGCCGGGAAACATAATCTTCCAAGTCAACCTCATCACTGAGATTCATTTTTGCAGTGCATACCTGAAAGAACAAAATGCATAAACGTCATTTAGTTTGGAAAAATTATTCAAAGAAACAAATTCATATGCATGATCATGATCCTAAACAACCATGAGAGAAGAGAAGCTAGAAGATTAGCATAATTTCTTTTTATTGTTTCAAGCTTATGGTCAATTTGTTCTATCAAAGAAATCATACTTCAGTTTGTTGTTTGCTTATTTGAGCTTTCTCTATCACAGAAATCAAACTTCAGTTTTCCTTTGCCATTTTACTATACTCTTATGTTATTAAGTTTTATTAAACCATAATTCCAAGCATTAGTTTCTTAACTTAGATCCACAGCAGAAACTTGGTATGGGAAAAATGGCAAGCAGAATAACCATAACCATGTAAGTGCTGCTGTATAATGAAATCTTGAAAAATCAAAAGAAAAAACTAGCATTTCTTTTTTACTTCTTTATTGAAATTAAGAATTTCATATGGTTATAAACCAAAAAGTTATAAACCAGTCCGTGCTGCATTCCTGCATCATACAGGTATGGCACTGTATACCACAGTTTCCTGCTGAAAAAGAACTAGAAAATTGTTCAATGAGTCAAGCTGGTAACCTATGTAGAGTTAAAAGGCTAGGACTGTTAAAATCCATTTAATATTGTTCCATAATAAATCCTTGGTAATAACACTATTTTGGATGTGTAACTGCACATAGAAAAATCTAACACTTGTTAGCTCTTCAGAACTAAGAAATTTCCATGCAGAATTTGTAGGCCATGTTTCTGACATTTTTACTGAAAACAAAGATTTCTAAACTCAATCCATTTGAAGCTGATTGTTATTCAGCATCCAGGTCCTCCTGATGCTTTTATAAGGTAAAACATTAAAGAGAATTTCACAACTGCAGGTCTGTGATCATAGATTAAAAAATTCTAGTTTAACCATCAATACTAAACCTCAAATTTCATCTAGATCCAGCCAACTAGCAGATAAATCTTAAGATGCTTATAGATTAAATAGTACAAAGAATGTCTGCACATCTTACTTGGAAAACCAGTCTCTTTTGCCTTCTGTCAGGCAAAGGGAATTCAATCTTACGATCAAGCCTACCCGGACGGAGAAGAGCAGGGTCCAGAGTGTCAGCTCGATTAGTTGCCATTATAACCTTTACATTCACTGTTTGATCAAACCCATCCATCTGCAAAAGTAAAGACAACCAGCCTTATTGCAGAAGCATGTACAGTGACATGTAAGCATATGTGCATTGGAAGAGAAATCCTGGTGGCTGAAGCATAGATGTCATTTTACATGGTATAAGCACAACCACTTCTTGATTAAAGTACAATTTAGGAAAACCATTGTTATTGCTAGTTTCCGGCCTCAAATTGGATTAAACCTATAGTCTGAGCACATTCACAGCTAAGATTGACTGATTAAAATTCTTTGAACATTCCAACGTTCACAAAATGCCAGAACTGGCAGATGGTTTTTGGAGCAAATCACATGGCATATGTAGCAGCAAAAATCATTGTACAGCCTAAATCTGGTTTCCTTCAGGAAAAATTGTAATAAGTCCTTTGCACCATGGTTGACTAGATTGGGTAGCAGAAAAAAGCCACATGGCATTTCATAGACTAATGCAAACCTACATCGACAATTATATTTCATATAAGAATGACAAACATTAGTTTGTAGTGTCATTAGGTTAACTAATGTCTCCAACACCAGTCGCATGGTGTCATAGAAATCGTTCATTTTATTGAATTGCATATGCTCTAGAAAAGGGTACATCAGGTGCAGGAGATAGTTCAGGACGACAGGAACCATTGAAACCTTGCAGAGGTAACCCACTGTTACGATAACCTCATTGTGTTTTGAGAAGTATGTATTTTTCATGATAATTTAGGTTTAATATACTGTTAGTGGCTTAACTTGAGTTGCTTAATTAATGAAATTACAGGATTAAGAGTTGGATTATTTAATCCCAGGCTGAGAAATAAGTCTTCAAGCATACAAACAAAGAAGGATATATGTTTGTTCTAGTAAACGTTCCTCAGAAGTTCTTGGTTTACTTAATTTTCTTTTACCTGATTCAAGAGTTCCATCAGGATACGCTGAACTTCCCTGTCAGCTCCAGTTTGTGCATCAAAACGTGCAGTAGCAATAGCATCGACCTCATCAATAAATATAATTGCAGGTGCATTTTCTTTTGCAAGACGAAAAACATCCCGCACCATTCTGGGGCCCTGAAGCACAGAATATCTTAAACATGAGACTGAACATAGAAAAATGATTTTTGTAAAGCATCATGATTTTCTTCATATCTAGGATGATCAATCTTCCTTGAGTAATCAAGTATAAATGAAAGAACAAATGGTTATATATTAGAAGTCAATCTCAACATCGTTTCTTCATAACTTGGTGACAAAAACAACTATGGCCTCTGAACAATGAAGAACAACAAGGTAATAATCAAATGCATGATATAAATTAGAGATTACTAACTTCATAAGCATTGTGGTAAAACAAAAATCTAAGATACAATAAATGTGAATTGTTATCCTAATCAACGGTGTTAAAAAATCATGTCTACATAAATGTCTTTGCATAAATTAAATTGACATACAAAAAAGAAATGTTATGGTGCAATGCATGTGATTCAAAAAGATAGTCCCGAAAAACAGTACCTCACCCAAATACTTCTGAACAAATTCAGACCCAACAACTCTTATAAAAGCAGCAGTTGTATGATGAGCCACAGCCTTGGCAAGCATGGTTTTACCCGTACCAGGAGGACCATAGAGAAGAACCCCTCTTGGTGGATCTATACCAATTTGTTTGTACAGCTCATGATGTGTCAAAGGTAATTCAACAGCTTCACGAATTTCCTGCTTTTGAATATCACAACCCCCAATATCCTGGTTACACAAAAGAAAGAAAAGTAAGAAAGCATATCAATCTCAACTTTATACTCAACCCAAACTGACGTCAAATGTTGAAAAAGGAAAGATAATTTTAACACATAATGGTTACTAACTTGCAGAAATAGAAAATTGTTTCTATTAGGCTATGAAATATGGGGTCTACCAATAGGTATTTTTATTTTTGTTAAATAAAAAGTACCGAACTAGAAAAAAGGTAACTGTCAACATATCACCATATTATGTGCCCAGAGAAAGGACCACAATAACTGCTAATATTTTCTGTGGGTTTCCATAAAAGTAATGCCCCTCAGTTTCTTAGTGTTATCTCCTCTTTCCGCGATGACCTCTCCGCCTCCATCCTCTTCCCCTGTGTTCCGCCCCTTTCCGCCTTCCCATACTCCACCAAAGCCTCCAGATCCTAATTGCCATGATTCCTTTGCTCTTCAGAAAGCATCATAGGCTTCTATACTTGCTTCAAAACCATCCTTCTCGATGGACAACTCAGGATCTCTGCTTCATCATTCTCCAATTAAATGCATCAAAACTTCATCGCAAGACTTTGTGTCATTTGATGAAGATGAGTTACAATCTTGGAGAAAATTTTAGAGTTCCTACTTGATTGGTAAGTTCCTTCGTTGTCCCCCTCGTATACCGGTTTTGCACAATATTCATCCTAAGATTTGGTCTCAATCGAAGTCCTTTTCAGTCTTATGGAAGCAGGTTTTTTCTTGTTTCGTTTTCATTCAGAGTCAAATGCCCTAAAAATTCTCATGGATGGTCCATGGAACATCAGAGGAGATGTTCTTCAATTAACTCCTTGGTAGCCTAATTTCTAGCTGATGACGGCTAGAATTGGCACTGCCCGTATATGGATTCGTCTCCCAGGACTCCCAATGGAATATTGGAATGAGGAATGCCTCTTTAATCTTGCCCCTCTCCTTGGTCGTCCCCTCAAAATAGATCATTCAACTCTCAAGTTTGAGAGATGCCGATATGTTAGACTTTGTGTACAAATCAATATTACTCTTCCCCATAAACAAGGCATCTGGATAGGTGAATCTAAATCTGATATTTTTCAAGTGATTGCATATGAAAATTTACCACCGCATTGTTATCACTGTGGAAGACTTGGTCACAAAACAAATCAATGTCCTCATACTTCCGGTGATCCTTCAATTACTACTCCTTCCTTGGATGGAGCTCAGCCCCCTATTGAGTCTCAACCAGGTTCAGTAGTTGATAAGGATTCGAAGGATCTAAACTTTAGTCCTTAAGAGTCCAGCATCGTCCATCTTGTCCAAAAACTCTAATGAGAGTATCGGTGCTGGAGATGAGGGCAAAATCATTTGAAGACTCAACAAGTGCTAAACACGTGAAGGAGTCAACGATGATTTCCTGCGCAAACAGCTCCCCGATATCAAAATCTGCATCGCTTCAAACCATGTGTCTTGCTGCTAATGCCACCTCTCTCACTATTTCTGTGATGGTTTCCAACTCTGAGCACACCTCTGGCTCCAAAAAAAAGTGCTACCTTGCATCCCTTTATGGATCCCAACTGCCCCACTAATGGATTTCAATTCCCAATGTATCTCTTGGCAACTTTTCAAATGTGATTGAGGCAGATATGGCATTGATGAGTCACGCGGACTCATTTGTACCTAATGTGTCAAATAACACTGTTTCAGATTCGGGTATGGAAACTAATAAGACTATCCATTTCCGTCAAAGAATCCGAACACTTAATCGATCTGTATCATTCTTCACGTCTTATCACTTCCTCAGTTTACATCGGTATGCAAGTTGATGAGATGCATAATACCCTTGACCCCAATCCTCTAGCTATTGTTCATGTTTCTACAGAACTCACCATTGGGGACCCTAGAACCCTAGAGACCAAGAAGATGTCCAAGAAGGTTCTCTTTGCTATCCAGGATCAAGGTTCCTCCGGTGAGCTCTCCAGTCATCTGGCCAACAAATCTGATGCTTCTAAATCTTCTCTTCATAATTTTCAACGAGATGTCTCGGGTCCTAAGTTACGTTCTAAAATATCTACACATACTGGATTAAGAGCTATCAATGGCGTCATCAAGGGTAAGAAGAAACTAAAAATATCGTACTCTGTTTCTGAGATTGATCTTTTATCTTCTATTGCTGCCAATACGGGGTCAATATCAACTTTATCTTCCTCTCCTAAATGATTCTATTTAGTTGGAATTATCATGGCATAAGGAGAAAACCCATACAGGAATTCCTCTCTTATGCTTGTAGAACGCAAAAACGTGCTCTTTTATTACTGCAGGAAACTCATGATGATGCTGAACAATCTACAAGAGCTATCAATGGCGTCATCAAGGGTAAGAAGAAACTAAAAATATCGTACTCTGTTTCTGAGATTGATCTTTTATCTTCTATTGCTGCCAATACGGGGTCAATATCAACTTTATCTTCCTCTCCTAAATGATTCTATTTAGTTGGAATTATCATGGCATAAGGAGAAAACCCATACAGGAATTCCTCTCTTATGCTTGTAGAACGCAAAAACGTGCTCTTTTATTACTGCAGGAAACTCATGATGATGCTGAACAATCTACAAGAGCTATCAATGGCGTCATCAAGGGTAAGAAGAAACTAAAAATATCGTACTCTGTTTCTGAGATTGATCTTTTATCTTCTATTGCTGCCAATACGGGGTCAATATCAACTTTATCTTCCTCTCCTAAATGATTCTATTTAGTTGGAATTATCATGGCATGAGCTATCATGGCGTCATCAAGGGTAAGAAGAACTAAAAATATCGTACTCTGTTCTGAGATTGATCTTTATCTTCTATTGCTGCCAATACGGGGTCAATAGCAACTTTATCTGCCTCTCCTAAATGATTCTATTCTATTTAGTTGGAATTATCATGGCATAAGGAGAAAACCCATACAGGAATTCCTCTCTTATGCTTGTAGAACGCAAAAACGTGCTCTTTTATTACTGCAGGAAACTCATGATGATGCTGAACAATCTACAAGAGCTATCAAGTGTTTAAGGAATCAGTGAAAAGAGGATTTTCAACCAGCTGAAGGTGCCTCTGGTGGATCATACTTGCTTGGTCAGTTAGTATTGCACATGTCTAGGTGATATCTAAACACTCCCAATTTATTCATGCAATAGTTCAATTACATAATGATAACCCTGGCTTTTGACTGGTGTTTACGCTAGCACTTCTATTTTTTATCGTAATAAGCTTTGGGATCATTTAACTGCTTTAAATTTCGCTGATATACCTTGGTGTATTGTGGGAGACCATTGTATTCTGAATTCTTATGATCAATTGGGTGGTTGGCATTTTTACACTAATACTTCAACTCATGCTTTTCAGGATTTTGTGAAAAACTATAATCTTACTGATTTAGGTTTTTTTGGTTCAAAATATACATGGTGTAATAAGAAAATTGGTCCTGCTAGAATATCCATTAGATTAGATAGGGTCTTTGGTAATAATTTATGGATCAGTTCTTATGACAATTCTTCTGTTTATCATCTTCATCGGCGTTGCTTGGATCACCCTCCTCTCAAAGTCCAACTTATGAGTCATAACTTTAATAGAACTAAAATTTTCAGATTTCAAAATTTTTGGACTCATTACCTTGAAACCAATGAGTTAGTTTCTTCTGTTTGGAATAACTCTACTAATAATAGTATACCCCTTACTGGTTCTCACTCTAATTTGTATAAAGCTCAT
>CM017193.1:892786-900286 GCA_004837865.1 Musa balbisiana
GATGCCACTCAATGTCATTTGACCCTATTGACCAACACCCATATGTTGTCCTCTTAGTAGAAAGAAAAAGAGGAGGAAGTAGAAGAAAAAAAAGATGAAGAAAAAGGAAGATGAAGAAGCATTTGCAAAGAGATAATTAAAAAAAATAAGATTGTAATTAGTAAAATGAGAGTTGCAAATAATAATATCTACATGCCACTCCTTAATGGTTCAGTGATGATAATTAACTTCACATATGCGGTAGGTTAATAACCTTTTGAAAGATAATAGTTCTGTCATGAAAAATGATGACTAGAAAAAATAATTTAATTATTAATTTTCTGAGTTTACAGCAAATTTTTAATATTTATCTTATAGATTTTCTATATAGTTTATAATAAAGCAATTGTATCGTTTTATGTATATTGTAAGTATGTAGGTATGTGTTTTTTACATACACACATTCTAATATTGGAAGTTAAATGAAGAAAAATCAAATTTAACTAAGTATAATGGCCCTCTCTAACTAGTCTTCACCTAAATTAGTTATATTAAAAAAAATAACAGAGATCCAAAACTTATATTGATATTTAAGGAAAAGTCTACAGAGGTAGTACAAAAATCATGAGATATTAAATATAGCTCCTACATCCAAAATTTTTTTGGGTTCCAATATATACCTTTCCAACTCATTAAGTGGAGTTCTTGATGTTGTACTACTAAAAGTATTGTCAAAAATAACTTATTGAATGATTTTGTAAATAATCTATTGTTGAATTAAATTCTATTATCCTTGACAAAGTTTTATTGAATGCATGTTTAGTGATAGTATTGGTTTGACCTTATTTGATTTTGTAAATAATCAATTTTTACTAAGAGATACTCTCTTTGCAGAATAGTTGAGGGAGTGATCCATAAATATCTATTTCTTATTGTATGAAATAATATAAGGATGAGTCTTACAATAATGATAAGGTTGTTTTCTTACTAAAAGTTCTGAGTTTCAAAAATGATATCTCTCTATATGCTGACCCTTCTAAATCTCATATTAGCTGAGTTTGGTGCACCAAATTTGCTCTTTGTTATAGGAAATACCATGCACAATAAGTAGAGATCAGATATACAATATATTAGTGGAACATATTATACCAAAACTCTCATTTATCACACAATCAAACATATGGTATCTTTATACAAAGTTGATCAATAATAATCTTCCTAAAGTGTTTTAAAGGATGGCGATTTTAAGGCTCTCAACTCCATCATATTTAAAATTCTAAAATTATCTTCCTAAGCCATGTCAACCATAAGTTGTAGCTGACACTACATCACTAAAGTAATCTACTTATTGTTCTCTCTCTCTCTCTCTCTCTCTCTCTCTCTCTCTCTCTCTCATATCTATGTTTGTCTTATAGTTTCAACCAGTGCATGGTTCTTTCAGCTTTCAGTCAAACAAACGTCTGGTACAGCACTTGATAGATTTGGTATCCAAAGTTGAGAAAGAGAGAACACATTTTGATCATTAGTCTGATGAGTTCTTGGGATCAAGTGGTTGGTCTAAACAACCATGGTGTTCAAAATGCCATAAGATTCTTGTGGACGTGATGATGTTGCCCTCCTTGGTGTGTTGATGCAAATGTGGATAGTATTTGAAACATACTCTTGTTCAGTTCAAGTAGGTGATTTCTAGGTAAAATGACACTGTTTACTGCAAGTGGTCCTTTTGAGGTCATCCATGGAATGAAGATAGAAGGTTAGGGAGAACACTACTGAGCATGCAAACAATCCTCAAAAGAACCTGCAGTTATATGTCGCCTACAAATCAAGGAGTTTCGTTCGTGTCTTTCTCAATATGAGAGAGAGAAGACGATGTCATCCTGCTCACAAGCTTTGAGGTTTGATCACAACCTATCTCAACTCAGAGGGTATCACGTTGCGGCACGAAATTAATGAGATTAGGCTAAAGAAGAGTGCTTCCCCCTCAAATTTGTCCTCTTCTTTGGGAGAGGTTCCCCCTTGGAAGGAATAGAAGGGGACCTTAGGCCCTCTTTTATGGCTTTTCGGGTCGTTCTAGTTTGGAGGAGAAATCTTTCGTCGAGGATGGAGGAGGTCTCGACTGCGTATCTAACAAGAAGGTGATTATAATGGATGTGCTAGAGGAAAAGGAAACATGGTGTGGGAGTCGAGAAAGACTGCCATCAGGTGGTAATACAACTACAAGGCGGCGATGTCTGCTCATATCATCATGCTCCGTATGAACGAGGCACTGGACCCGACGTAGAAAAATGATGAGTGATCTTTTTCTAGTGCTGAAAGGGCTGCTATGATTTGGGTCTCACTTTGATGTCCCATCCTATCCCGAGGAGCCACGACGCATTGGTGATGATGCGACGTGACTCAGTGGGACATACGTCAGCATGTGGCTCGTGTTGAACGTTCTTCCCTCGTCAACGACTATTTTTTTTTCTTTTAAGTTTTATTATTCAACACTAGATTTGTTTTAATCAAACATTATATCTGCTTTTATTTAGCAAAAGAAATTTAAGGGGTTGGGATGCTCTCCATGATAGATGTGGACCCCAACACAGACATAAAGGATTCAAATATGAGAAAAGAAAGAGAAAAGTGGCGCCACCCGAGTCACTCTTTTATGTCTCCGTTCTCTCTCTCTCTCTCTCTCTCTCTCTCTCTCTCTCCTCATTGAGTTACTTTGCATGGACGCAGCAGCGAGGCTTTTTGCACGCCAACTGTATGCGAGAAAGCTCATGTTTCGTTCTCCGCTGGAGGCGGGAAAGGCGGAGCTCGACACTGCTCAAACTGGATGCTGCGGCAACGTCGTCTGGTGCCCAGTCGTGTTGCATAAAGAAAAAGCTAAGCCCTGGTCCCGAAAGAGACACACACAAACGCATGAGAGCTTTGGGACTGACTGCTTTCGTGGAGCACTTCATGTCGAGGACCAGTTGATATTTTTGGAAGAAGACAAAGCATTGCTTTAACCATTGGTGACGGTAGAGTTCACTCTCTACAGTAAACAAGCCATATGGACTGTCTGTGAACAGCGTTGAATGAAAACGATTTGATTACTACAGTACTGATGCACTGAAATGGTATTTTAATTTGTATTGTTTGATATAATTAAGTAAAATAATTAATTATCTCTATTGCATAAATGATAATTATCTCATGTTCATATTCACAGAGTGAGCGACATATACATCATCCAATTGAATGTAATAAAAATCTATTTTATTTTTTAGAAAATAATGAACTATATGTCAATTAGCACGCTGTAATCCATTCTTGTCTCTTTATTTTCTTTTATTTTTTGGCATTTAGTCGACCCAATAAATATCAATTCACTTGTTGTCATAAAGCCATCCAAGTGTTTTCTCGTAAGCAATTTATATGGGGCGTGCAGTACTTCTATCAGCCCTATTTTGTTTTATTGCAAGTGTTTTTACTTTTTGTTTTTTTCTTGTAAAACTCAAGCTTTTCTAGCTATGTGGCACCGTGCAAAGGAAAAAATATCCAAACAATCTCGTTCTCATGTGTTTGCATTCTACCAAGTTGGATATTGGAAGCCTTCAGAACTCTCATTGTATGTGACTATTTAGTCCATTTGTTAGAGCATTTTATACCTAATAAAAGTTAGTTGCTTTGTAATGTTTGCGATCCTAATTATCTTATGTTTTTATGCATGACAATAACATATTACTCGTGTGTTCGTCTTTCTAGTATTTTCTTCTTTGTGTCGGTCCTTTATAGACTAAGCGAGGCCTACATAATCCCAATTAAGGACATGATAATATACGAATTTGATTTTAAATTTATGAGAATTACTTTAACAAAATTAAGGTTTTTTGCTGTCATCTCTTCATAAAATTTGATGAAATAGTGATACTTGATCGGATCAATAAATATCGATCGACATATGTATATTTATGAAAAGATATGATCGACATTCTTTCTTTTTTCACTCTTTGATAAATATTGATAATATAGATTAGGACACACCCTGATTAAAAAATTGTGAACATTATAAAAAATATATATAGGTTTGTCATTTTCATCTGTCGACAAAATCGTCTCTTCCTTTTTTTTTTCTTTCACTGTTTGGTACTTAATCATATGGATAAACATCAATCAACACGAACTAGTATAATTATAAATTTGCAAAAAATATTTAAAAAAAATCAAATTTATCCTTTTTCATACGGATAAAGTTTGATGGAATTCTTGATAAAGCTGGACACTCATCTCTTTCTTTCTTTTCTTCTCTGGTTGGTACTACTTGATCAGATGGATAAATATCAATCAACATGCAACATTCAAAATTTAAATTTATGAACTTTACTAAATAAATAAGTTTGTCCTTTTCATCTTCACCTGTCCATAAAAATTGATAGGAATCGCAATGGGAGTGGACACTCTCCTCTTTCCTTCGTTTCTTCACTATTTGGTACTTGATCGGATCGGTAAATATCATCCACGTCCTCCCGTCTAATTATAAATTTATGAATGTGATTGAAAATTAAGTTTGTCTTGTTCATCTGTTCGTATAATTTGATGGAATCTTATGGGGGTGGAGAGACGGTCTCTTTCTTACCTTTTTCTTCTTTTTCTTGTCACCTTCTTCTTTTCTTTCCTTCTTCCTTTATTATACTTTCTCGCAGCCTCTCTACTTTGCCTTAAACAGTCCCAACAGATGACATCTTCCACATTTAAAGATTGTTAATAGTATGGATTGTCGACGACAATAGCTTCCACAAAAGACCAAGTACAGTTCACAGCAATCTGAGCAGGAATTGATGTAAAGCTTGTAATCCTGGACCTGTCAATGCATAAAGGACTATTATGTCATCTTCTTTGACAATTTATGTCACACCAGTGGACCAAAGAAAAAGGAGAAAAAAAGGACAACTTTTTATCAACTTTAGAAATAATACAACTGGGGATATATATATATATATATATAATGTCCTTTAAAATATTCAGACCTAGCATACATATATTGGTACAGAAATATTGGCCACCCTATAAAGACTTGACAAGTAGATGTTGGTGATCAAAATGACAAATAGGTTGATTGAATTCATCACATCAGCATCAATCAAAATAGAAAATATTTTTCAAATCATTTTCGATTTGAAGAATATTTTCCTAACTAAGCTATTCTCTCTTTGTTGTATCATTTAATATCAAAGTTAGATTAACTTAGGTGTTAGAGAGTTCTTGTGGAGTAGTGATATTCTTCGAAAATGAGAGCCTTTCATGTCCATGTTCACATCACAACATTGTCTTCGATCATAGTGCATTTGGCAGATAAACAGTAATAAAAGACTATTATTTACTGTAGAATAATTGATTGGCATGTGTTGTGAAGCAACTATGCATTAGCTTTCTTTTGCATTGCAAAAGGATTTAAATCATTGATAAATCATTTTTCGCAAAGGAGTAATCTTATTGTGACATCAAACTCACTTCATAATCAAATTTATGAATCATTTACTAGCCTCGTATGCCTATTTGTAGGTTTATAGGAATGCTCACATATTATCTTTTATTTTATTTCTGTTCATAGGGAAATAATTTAATTCTCACAACTAAATCACACAAAATACGTATCCAAATTAATGAAGTCTTAGGGGATATTGTTCCAATTGCAGGTACCATTTTGAGCAAGTTGGTTGCATAGGCTTTTCACTAAGCTACTAGTAGGTGGATATATATGTCCTTGTGATGAAGCATTTCCAATGTGATAATGGCTAAGCACATTGATGCCTCATAGTGTTCTTATCCTAACATCAATGGGAGCTTTATCCGTTGAGTACCTCGATTAGCACTATCTTGCCTCGTTCTATATACTTGACTTCCCCTAAAAGATCTCATCAATGTGAAGGGCATATTAGAATAGTTAGTAACTTTTAAGATATGATATTAGATCACAAGCACATCATCAAATAATAATCGAGATTATTACTGCTCTTCTTGCACTAAAACTTCTTTGTACTTTTGGCATTTATCATAGACCTTTCAAGGGTCCAACAAAGAAGTTTTAGCATAGCACTAAAACTACTTTATACTTTTGAAATTTGGCATATAATGCTTCTCCATGATTGGAGGCCGCAACTACTTGAAAGAAAACCTTCAATTGGGACTAACAATAGCCATATGGACAATTAGGACTTAGAAGCATAAAAAATATAAGGTGTCAATATGATCCAAACATGAACATGATTTGTGACTTCATCTACTAAATGGAGATATATATATATATATATATAGAACATTGGTATGATGAAGATACTAGATTTGGTAATCATAATAGTTTAATACTTCATTTGATAAATTAAAGTTTTGAAATCTCAGCTAATAAATTTTATACCTAGTATATTAATATAACAATGATGTCTCAAATCTTCTTAATAAAAATTGAGGATCCAAAATATCATTTAATAAATTTGACTTACTAACATTGAGGATTTGAAACCCATTAGATAAATTTTATGTTTAATATATTGGTAAGAGGATAGTGTATCGAGTTTTACATGTAGAATATTAGTCTTATGCTGGTGTATCAGATTTAGTTTTACGTATATCAGATTTACTTACTAAAGATTAAGTGTCTAAAACATCATCTGATATATTTTATAATCAAAATATTACTCTTATGGTGATACACTAAATTTAAGATTTAAATTATTATTCAATAAATTATATCATTTAGCTTGATTTATAAAACTTTGACTATCGATAATAAAGTTCCAAGATTGAATCTCACATCCATCATTTATCGTTTATGATTTTTTGATAAATAAATTAAATAAAAATTTAAGTACAATGAAATATTGTGCTACATGAGAGTGTAGATATCCGGACGACAATCTCACGTTGCATGAGCTAATATATTCATACGTATATATGAAATCAGCAACGTGCGTCACGTTGACCACGTATCCACTTTTGTCTTGTTGCATGACCCTCTTTCCACGTTCCTTCCCTTATCCCTTTACCTCTCTATTTCTTCCATCACATTCCCCTTTGCCCTCAGACACATCTCTCTCTCTCTCTCTCTCTCCATGCTGAAATCGCCCTAAGAGGAAGAAGGAAAGCAGCTTAACGTATAGAGGAGAAGAAAGAATGACCTGGCATGAGCAAGGAAACATGAAGGCGGCCATGGAAGAGCTGATAAGGGGGCAGGAGCAGGCAACTCGCTTGCAATTCATGCTGAAAGACATGCTGCCACCGGAGAACCCATCCGGCCCGGCCGCCGACTTGCTCATCGAGGTCTTGAGCTCATTCTCCAAGGCACTGTCTCTACTGGACCTGGGAAGTTCAGCTGAGGCAAACTCCCCTTCTTCTAATGGTGGCGTGAGGAGGAAGATGCAGTCTCCTCGGAGAGTTAGTTGCAGAGGAAGGTATATATATATCCTCATCAACTATAATAAATAAGGCTTCACATGCTTGTCGTTGGCTTGAACGGAATACAATGATTGTGGTTTTCAAGTGTTGTTCTTGTGA
>CM017193.1:905286-907786 GCA_004837865.1 Musa balbisiana
ACACACACACACACACACACACACACACACACACACACACACACACACACACACACACACACACACACACACACACACACACACACACACACACACACACACACACACACACACACACACACACACACACACACACACACACACACACACACACACACACACACACACACACACACACACACACACACACACACACACACACACACACACACACACACACACACACACACACACACACACACACACACACACACACACACACACACACACACACACACACACACACACACACACACACACACACACACACACACACACACACACACACACACACACACACACACACACACACACACACACACACACACACACACACATATATATATATATATATATATTATATATATATATATGTATAGAGAGAGAGAGAGAGAGAGAGAGAGAGAGAGAGAGAGAGAGAGAGAGAGAGAGAGAGAGAGAGAGAGAGAGAGAGAGAGAGAGAGAAGCGAGGGTGTTTGGGTTGAAGTCGGTCGGTTATACTACAGGGAAGAAGAAGAGTGTGCGCGCGACTCCTTCCACAGTAGACGAAGCTGCGAAGGCCACCACATTGCTTCGCCTCTCCTCTCTCTCAAAACCTATTCAGCTTTCCCAATACCCCCTCCCTGCATCCCCTTCGTCCCACTCCCAGCAGTCGCTTTGTTGGATTAGGATTCAGGCTTGCTTCGATCGCTTTGCCCTTTCGGGTGGGTGTTGCGCAGCTATTCGTCTCTCTGTTTTGGAGGCATCAGCTCGAAAGATAATCTTTCCCCTGATCTTGAATTACATCAGTGACCGAGTTTTCGAGCTGAAAATCAAATATTTTTTTGTCTTTGTGGTAAGTTTATGGTTCCTATTGCTACTCTGTTGACAATCTAGGGTTTTCTCTGTTATGATCGGTTAATTGAGTGTAATGTCGATAGTAGGTTGCTTAGATTTGCGAAAGAATGGGGGGAAGGATGCTGTGGTTATTGGTGCCAGTTCTTTTCCTTTGCGGTACTTGTTGGGGGAGGTACGTGGTAGAGAAGAACAGCTTGAAGGTGACGTCGCCGAATTCGCTGAAAGGCATCTACGAGTCCGCTATTGGGAACTTTGGCGTTCCTCAGTACGGCGGGACGATGGTGGGGATCGTGGCGTATCCGAAGGCCAACCGGAAGGCCTGCCACAGCTTCAAAGACTTCGACATTTCTTATAAGTCTAAACCTGGAGGCTTCCCTACCTTTCTTCTGGTAGATAGGGGAGGTGAGGTTCTAAATCTAATCTACACTAGAAAATTGTTGTGTTCGATTAATAATGTAGGTTCTTTACTTTGATCAGATATATTGACAACACTTTTCGTGTATGTAATGTTGAAGTTTCTGCATTGAGACCTATGCAACAAAAGCAACCTCATTTTTGTTATTAATTTTATGAATTTTATCTGATCTTGTTGAACAACAATCCAAATTATACGGTTGTCATTATGTGTAATTTTCAATCTTTCTTATATTCTTTGAAAAGAGAAATTAAAACGGCTTTTGAGGATGGTTTATGATGATTGCCAGTTTGATGAATTATTCCTTTAAGTTTTATTTCTTCTACAAGCAATTCTACTTTGTATATTTCTGTTTTATTTAGGAAACTATTTCTGCTTTGTTGTCGCTACAATTACTACACCTTCTGAAAACCTGCAATTTAGGTCTAATGAAACCATGTCCTTATCTAATTACTACTGAATTATGTTATTGTGGTGAGCAGATTGTTACTTTATCACAAAAGCATGGAATGCACAGAATTCTGGAGCTGCTGCTGTCCTTGTTGCCGATAATGTGGCAGAACCTTTAATAACAATGAACACACCTGAGGAGGAGAACAGCAAAGCAGACTATCTACAGAACATCACAATTCCTTCAGCACTGATCAGCAAGAGCTTTGGAGACCGTTTGAAGAAAGCAATTGAGAATGGTGATATGGTTAGTGTCAATTTGGATTGGAAAGAGTCTTTACCCCATCCTGACAACCGTGTGGAATATGAATTTTGGACAAACAGTAATAATGAATGTGGCCCTAAATGTGACAGTCAAATACAGTTTTTTAAGAACTTCAAAGGAGCAGCACAGATACTAGAGAAAAAAAGTTATACCCAGTTTACCCCACATTACATAACATGGTATTGCGCTGAAATCTTTCTTTCTAGCAAGCGGTGCAAATCCCAGTGCATCAACCATGGAAGATATTGTGCACCCGATCCTGAACAGGACTTCAGCAAAGGTTATGATGGGAAAGATGTTGTGATGCAAAACTTGCGTCAAGTCTGCTTGTTTAAGGTTGCCAATGAAAGTGGGAAGCCTTGGTTGTGGTGGGATTATGTTACTGACTTTGCAATCCGTTGTCCTATGAAGGAAAAGAAATACACAAAAGGATGTGCTGAAGAAGTAATCAATGTCTATTCCATTTGATGAGGCTCATAATTGGTTGAGGTAAG